>MU006395.1:0-20585 GCA_010093695.1 Plenodomus tracheiphilus IPT5
AATAGCTGCAAGCGCAGCCTCAATAGAGGCCATATTGATGGTTTGGTATTATGTTGAAGTTGAGGTGTTGTTTACTCAGAACGCGCGTTTCGGGGGCCCGCGCGTTTCGGGGTAATCTTCGGTATAACACACGTTACTAAAATTTAAAAGCATTAAAGACATCAGGAACACAGAAGCAGGAACATGAAGTGACCACATCTGCTAGCTCATTTCAACCAAAAGTTTCTCCAGAGTTCGTGCCAGTACTACCGTCGTCTAGTGCTTTGTGTGAATCCTGACTCCCATATATGGACTATCCCTCCCTTCTTTCCCAAAAAGAGGCAAACACACAAAATGATGTTTCCCTCAAGAGCTCAGCAAGTGCGAGCGAACACTACTGCTTCTGGAAAGAGGGTAAGGCAGTAGTGGTTACGCCGAACGACCCTGCAAAGTACTGTGCCGTAAGAAGGGGTGATGGTTTGAGGAAACTGCCGCTACGGGGTAATTACGCCGTTTAGTGTTCACTCAAGATTGTATATGGTCACGCAAAGGCGCATCAAGATTGTTTCACGTGGTATGACGCGGGTGGCAGCGCTGTAGAGGTTCAAAAGAGAACGTTGAGGTTTCGACGAAAGCTTGAACTAGTGTCAAGGGGTGTGCGGTCAGGCGCCTCCTTTACTGTTCCGCGTAGAGCTCAGTCGCAGATACGGGGACTGAAGCACATCTCATGCCTGTGATTACAAGCCTTTCGGTACAGGTTGTATCGGCGAATGCTCTACGCACGTCTCTCGGGTAGATCTGTCTGGCTATCTCCATACTTCTACAAGAGGAAGTTGGCAGCAAACTGTCGATGTATGTACTCCCAGCATTACCCCTTTATGGTTTAGCCAATGCGACACTCCCCTGTGGCGTGTCTCGGAAAGGCACAGGCGGATGCACGTAGCATGCATGACGGTTAATGTGATGGGATGAGTGGGGCGGACCGCGCGCTTCTGTAAGGGATACATCTGATCTGTGACAAAAAGGCCGCATGGCCCGTCTCTTGTCTATTGGTCCGGCGCAAAGTAACCATGAGGAACCAGTTACGTTTCGATCACAATCCCAACAACGCCACAACCTGCTGCGAATCGAGGAGCGTAACTCGTATAGTTGCGCTTAGACGACTATCGAAGGAGCGTACAACGTATCAAACGGAATAGCGTACTTGTACATGTGACTACGTGGCACCAAGAAATAGCTTTCCAAGGCACGAATATCACGGTCGCTGCTTACGACTGAGACGCTTCACCTCACTGCACATATTGCGCACCACCGGTAGAGTGGATTTGTATGACTCCTAACCGAAAAACATAACGTCTAGCGTGTATCAGCCTCGCAGGCTTGTCAGCCTATCCCTTACAAATGTCCAGGGGTACGCGGAGCAAACTTTCGCATGGCAGCAAGCTGGCATCCGTGCTCTGGGTGCCTGTCGAGGGGGCACTTTCTCACACCAATCGGCTTGGACAGCATGGCCCGGCATATGGAGAGGAGCGTGAGAGATTTGACATAGGATACCCGGTTGATGTCGCCCACCAATGCTTCTACCAAGCTTGACCTTGGGGCCAGATTTGCCGCAAAGGCCTCCTCAGGCCCTTTCCAGATTTCCCCATCGCTTGCGTAGTGAGCTCTAGTTTACGCCCAAGACTTGCAACTTCGCTCCTAATCCCTTAGCTCTTGAGTCTAATTACTGTAGACCACCAATCGACATTAGCAGTCAGTTTCCTCACTTCAATGGGCAATAGCATTGTCAGCTTCCCATTTCCCATTGCCTTGTATCCAAATAAGCTAAAGCAAAACTCTCCTCTGCATTCTTTCACACCGAGCAACATTCTACTTGTTGCCATACAAAATCCGGCGGATGTTATACTTACAGCATTGGTGGCGCATGCCCCTTATTGCCACAGACCTTTCTTGCCTGCCATCTGCTGATGCGAAGAAAGCCTTGCGAAAGATGAGGCGCGCGGCCTCATCCGCATATGCAGCATCCTGGCAGCACACCGTGCCGATCGCTGCCACAGACAGGCCGTCAACGTCACACTTCTGGCCCAGGGCGCCAACAGAGAGAGCAGGTCGCTGGAATTTCGCTGTGTGATTATCGAATGTTATTTGATTTCTAGCAGTGTGTGGTGCCATAGCATTGGTAGGCAAGCAAGTATTACAACTTGGGTCGTCACAGAAAAAGAACTCCAGTACTATGTACGGTGAGGGACATAAAAGGCTAGGGAGTAAAGAATGAAACAGATAAGATACAGCACGCCATAATAAGCACCGATAGAGCTTGCACGAATACCGTGCTCATCGTTACCTATGACTCTGCTGTAGAGCCATGACAGCTTGCTCTAGCTGCCGTAGTCGTACGTCCTGCTCCTCATTCTCTTGTCGGAGGCGCTTGATCTCAGAGCGCATCTTATCGTTGCTATGGTCGGAGAGGCCAGCGTCAGAGCCTACTCGCTTGCGCTTCAGACTTGGAACCTCCTCCTCACGGTACTCCAGAGGGCGGTTGCAAGGTGACTCTGAGGCGCATGACTCAGCGATGGACGAATCTTCCATCTCGCGTCTGACCATGTCGTGGCGGATGATGAAGCCATGCATATCTGCAGACATTGTCGTACTCCGGTGTACGCGGCGGACATGATCGGCCAGATTTTCCTTCCGCGTGAAGCCGGCACCTGAGCTGCGTTTGCAGTTGAGGAACGGGCAGAAGAGTGATTTCTTGGGGCCACCATGCATCTTGTGAACTTCACGCTCGTGACGGAGAAGGCCACCGCTAGAAGTAAAGCCTTGAAGCTTTTCGCATCCTTTCACGTTGCACTTGTAAGGACGATCATGCTTGTCCATGTGCTTGCTGCACCAAAGTCAATCAAGGATCGTTGTCGAACATATGACTTGGAATCGCTCACCTCCAG
Source organism: Plenodomus tracheiphilus IPT5 (assembly GCA_010093695.1). NCBI lineage: Eukaryota > Fungi > Ascomycota > Dothideomycetes > Pleosporales > Leptosphaeriaceae > Plenodomus > Plenodomus tracheiphilus. Next base: position 2,925 of record MU006395.1, read on the forward strand.
CCGCGTTTTCGGTCGAAAAATGTACCACGACATCCTTGATACTTGCTCACCATCTTGCCGTCTTCGTTGCGCGGCGGTTCTTAGGCGCGTTTGTAGCTGTGGTTTTTTCTTAGTGATCCATCATCGCCGTCTTGTGAAGAATCTACAGAGATTCCCCTGATGTTACTCGGTGTGATTTTGGTTGGCTGTTTGTTCGCAGTTTGCGATACAGGGGATCCGCTTATGTTGGCTGACGTAGGCATAGTAGTAGAGTTTGGCGACAGCTCGGTCATGATGTCTCTATAACATGATATTGACGTATTGGTGGTTGATGCTCGACCGCTGGGCTTCCGGCTGGCGACCTAGTCGATATATACCAGAAGACGCAACGGTCATTTGTGGCTGGGATCGCCGTGCGTGCAAGACAAGCCATGATGTCTTGCTGCCTAGTGAGGGTAATTACTGCTCGGCAAGAGTAGTGACTGCCTGGCGAGGCTGTGTCCGAATGAAGGCAAGGCAGTCATGCCCGCATCGCTCAACAGGCATCTAACCGGATCGGGCATAATCCGCTACTGCACAGCCCACCCCGTGTGTATATGGTGGCTTACGATGCGTCCTTTACTTGTACTTGGTCCAAGTCTTCTCCTATTATCACACAGATCGAGATACTCAAAATAGTGCTCCTAACTACAGTCTTGTTGTATTTTCATCGAACCATCGTTATTTCATACAAGATGGAGACCAACAATTTGCCCCTCCGACACTACAAATCGACACGGGATAGCGTGCGTTGAGTCAGGCCGACACTGTTACATCGCAAACATCAGACCCATTTCGGACGCAGATATCGCCGAGTAATGCCTCCACAAGCGGTGTATCTACTGTAGTAGGAGACTGCAACAAAGCGTGGCAACAGGAGCTGAGCGCTGAAGCTGCAGCGAACACCAACAACCCGTTTTCATTTACTCCATCACGACTCAGCAAGCTCCTAACCCCCAAGTCTCTTCCTGTTTACCAGGCTCTGGGTGGCATTCATGGCATCACAGCCGGCCTACAATCAAATATACACACCGGTCGTAGTGCGGATGAGTCGACTGTCCCTCGGCACATCTCCTTCGATGAAGCAACAACCCGCAGACACCTACGAAAGGAAAAGAATCAAGTCGACCGCCGAGTGATGGAAAGCCGTTCGAGGATCGGATTCGCATACACGGACGGAACGTACTACCACCCAAGAAAGTTACGATTCTATGAAGACTAATATGGAATGCCTACAACGACACGTCCTGATTGTCCTTACCGTTGCAGCAGCGATATCCCTAGCGCTTGGACTCTACGAGACTTTTGGTGTAGAGCATCCACCCGGTTCTCCGGCACCTGTTGACTGGGTCGAGGGTTGCACGATTGTCGTGGCGAATGCCATCATCGTGCTCGTCACAGTCGTCAATGACTGGCAGAAGGAGGCGGCGTTTGCGAAGCTCAACGCAAAGAAAGAACAACGCGATATCAAAGACACGCTCTGGAAGGATGGTAATGATCAGCATCTATGATGTTCTTGTTGGAGATATCATACACATGGAACCCGGAGATGTCATCCCAGTCGACGGTATCTTCATAGACGGCTCTGACGTCAAGTGCGATGAGTCTTCTGCCACAGGAGAGTCGGATGCTATGCGAAGGACTCCAGGCGCTGCTGTTATTAAGGCACTGGAGTCTGGACAGCCAGCGAAAAACCTTGATCCATTTGTCATCTCTGGTGCAAAGGTGCTTGAAGGAGCTGGTACCTTTCTTGCGACCTCAGTCGGAGGACACAGCAGTTTTGGCCAGATTATGATGTCCGTTCGCGTCGAGATCGAGGCTACACCACTTCAAGAGAAGCTTGGTAAGCTTGCAATGGCTATTGCCTATCTTGGAACCGCAGCTGCTAGTATCCTGTTCTTCATCCTTCTTTTCCGCTTGCAGGTATTGGCCCGCTCGTCGCCTGAGGACAAGCGTATCCTGGTCACTCGTTTGAAAGCACTTGAGGAGATTGTTGCCGTTACCGGCGATGGTACCAACGACGCTTCAGCGCTCAAGGCAGCCAACGTTTGCTTCTCCATGGTCTCCGGTACTGAGGTTGCCAAGGAAGCGTTTTCAATTATTCTTATGGACGACAACTTTTCCTCCATCATCGCTGCCCTGATGTGGGGTCGAGCTGTCAATGAAGCTGTGCAAAAGCTCCTCCAAGTAAGTCACACTAAGCCCTTCCCTCTGATTCACATTCACTAACGCCGATAGTTTCAAATCACTGTCAACATCACCGCAGTCGTGCTCGCCTTCGTTACCGCGATATACAATGACAAGATGAAGCCTGCACTCAGAGCTGTACAGCTTCTATGGGTAAATCTGATCATGGACACCTTCGCGGCGCTCGCACGCGCTACCGACCTACCGACCAAGAAGATCCTCAACCGCCCACCACAGAGCAAAGGCCCTCTTATCACGACGGCCATGTGGAAGCCAATTATTGGTCAAAACATCTACAAGATCACAGTCAACTCCGTGCTTTACTTCGCTGGTGGCGATATCCTTGGTGTCAGCCTAGCACCTGCATCTACTAAGTACACTATGAAGGTCGCGCTCACGTGACTATCACTTACTTGCTTACTTAGCATACTTACGTATATAATCGCTCTCTAAGAGCTCACTTAATAGAACAACCTTCTTCTCCCTCCTCCAGAATCGTACTCTCCTACATCCGACACTTGGCTACGACCTTTCCGACCCCAACAAGCAACTCGAGCTCGACACCGTCATCTTCAACAGCTTCGTCTGGATGCAAATCTTCAACATCTTCAACAACAGGCGTCTCGACAATAAGCTCAACGCTTGAGGGTATCCTTCGCAATTGATTCTTCATTGGCATCGTTGTCATGATTATTAGCCTGCAGGTTCTCATTGTGTTCGTCGGTGGCCGCGCCTTCCAGATCAAGCCCGGAGGTATCGATGGCACACAGTGGGCTATCAGCATTATCACTGGTTTCGTTTGTATTCCGTGGGTAGTCCTCATTAGGTGCTTCCCTGATGAATGGTTCGATGCTATTGCGCATGTTGTTGGCATGCCTGTCGTCGTGGTCTACCACTGGTGCTGCAAAGGCATGAGGAAGGCCAAGGGCTTGTTCACCAGAAGCAAGAAGAACAAGGAGGTTGATGCTGAGGCTAGTCCTGCGCCTGCGATCGTCGTGGTCGGTGATGACTCGAGCGTATCGGAGAACAGAAAATGAACGTAACGACCGGAAGACGGTAGAGGTGGCCTCTTAACACCACGCGTGAAGATGCTGCGAAGGCGACCAGTGAAGACGTGTATGAAACGATGGTTCAACACCAACACGTTGTTACCTCGATTGTGATCCTCATAGTGAGAACGGACCTTTGTATTGAACGGTACTCACGGAGCTAAAAATCCCGGAGACAACGATCTATGTCGTGTTAAGTCAAGTTCAATATTGCCTGTCCTGCGAAGCTAGACCTCACGCCTCCTGTGTCACCTATATACGACGATGAGACATGTCACCGCTATTAATGAGCGTTTCGCGAGTCATTCGATTGGCAGTCGATCACAGGTTTTCGAATGGAAGGCACGCATGAGGTCATTAAAGAGACGTTCGAGTAGCGGGCCCGCGGCCCGCGACCATCTGGGTATAGTCATGAAGAGAGTATACAGGCCTTGTTATCGCTGCCGTGGCTCGATAGCGATTCATCTCTAGTCTATGTACGGCAGTGTACTTGTGGCTACGCCATGGTCATGCACCCGTTATCAACCCAGACATATTGCTTGACACAAACGAAAGCACTTAAGCGGCGTGCTAGCACATGTTAAGAGGCGTGGAAAAGGGATAGTTCACGATATAGAAGCTTCGCGCTCTACTCAAGGGATTTCATTTTGTTTGTAAATTCTGGGATAGGATGGCGACGTATCCCCTTGGCGCTGGGTAAAGAGAACCACCACTCATGGCTACGCGTTTCCCGATGTCAGTACGGGAATGTAAGGATCAACGCTCGTGATTCGATTGTGTTCCGATCGCCCGCCACGTAAGTTTGACCTCGACACGAATCCTGAGCATCCAGATATGCCAGATGGCGCGTGATAACATGTATTCACCCCATGATCAGCATGAAAATACAGCTCTAAAACAAGAATATCATTGGTTTGGTTGAAGGGTCAAAGACACGGGGCGACGTAGTACAGTACACGGCACCCTGATTCGATAGAACGAAGTAGGCGTAAGGGAAAGACTCCATGTTGCTCATTTTTGTACGAACATCTGTCGATCTCATTACGGAAGAAGGGTTCAGCCCTTGATTTTCCCATGTGGCAGCACGCCTGAGTAGCTGCCTCCCTTGCAACCGCTTCTACAACGAAAAGCTGATCCTGACGTGTGAGCGGATGATGACAGGAGCATCCTCAGCACTCGATCATCTGGATTGGGAAAGCGCCGTCGCCCTCTACAGCACCGCACGTCACATCCCAGCCTAGCTCAAAGTCGTCGCTTTGAGAATGCTGTAACTTGGCGTCGGGCATGCACTCGGCGTCAGTGGTGTAGTAGCTCGTTTCCATCATGGGAGCTGTATTCCACTCACAGGAGCGGGAAGATCTTACTCTCTTCTGCTGCCGGACTCCATCAGAAGAAAGAGGCATGCCAGCCGATAGAGCACGCGAAGCATTACCTGCAATTTGGACCTTGGCACAGTTGACAAACATCTCGTGCTCGCGGTTCAGCCAGACCCAGGCAAACAAGGCGTCGCCGCTCGGCATGCCACGGGGAACCTGAAAGTCAAACGTTTGGCTACTGGGCGATCCGTCTTCTGCCCGGCGTGGGCAGTTTCCAGAGAACGAAGCCGCTGCCCTCCACGTCTGGCCGCGGTCCAGAGAGAAGCCTACCTGGCAGCTGCCTCCGTAGTGTGTGCTTCCCGGCACGCCTGCTGTGTAAGTGTGATCGGAAAGCTGGAAGTAGGCGTCTTGGCCAGCCTGCCAGACCACTTGCGCCTCCTGCTCATCGAACATGTCAATATGGCCTCGACAGACACCTGGGCTCGGCAAAGTGGCTTGGCCGTCCTGGTCACAACATCCTAGAGGGAAGTTGAGCTCGGGGTCTACATACGTAGACATCGCGTTGGCTTCTTTAGCACCGCCGAGCGGCCCAGGATACCAAAGTGACCTGGCCAGTAATTAGTCTGTGGTCTGGCCGTGTCATGCATACTGTGGTCCGACTGCTGCAGACCGCGTGCACACGCCATCGTGGGAAGACACTCACATATGCCCGCTAACGCCAGCAGCCCAGTAAAGTAGGGCGAGAGCTTGGCTGTACATGCTGAGCAAGACAGGAGTGGACTCAATGGATACTACCCCCTGGCTGCGCTGCGATACATTACGCAACCAGGCACTTTATGTGCACCGAGCCCACGAAACGGGGCGAAGCCGTTTACCATGTACTGTGGCGCTAGCTTACGCGTGACCGGCCTGGGGATCCACCTAAGCGTTTCTGCAAATGCTTACGCTATCAGCTACAAGTCACTGCCATCACTGTCTTGGCTGCTCCTCGGCCGCTGCTTGCGTGCCCGTCAGGATATGCTGTCGTCCGGACGCCTGGAGAGTGTAGGGATGCAGAGGTCGTAGGCAATACCAAATTATCCGATAGATTAGCGGGGCGATGACTAGAATCGTAACGACTCGAATTTCGTAGCAGGTACAAACATCGGCTAATGCAAAGTATGATCGCTCTTACTGAGACGCTCGTAGAACACCAAGTGTACTCGTACAGGCTGTGGCATGCAAGACATATCCTGCCGCCCATGACTTTGACGTCCACGTACGCCGTTCGTTAGAACCCTGATACCGTTCCTCGACAACAAAGGCATCCGCAGATGACGGACATCCAAAAGTTGCCATTCGAGGTTCTTCTCCAGGTCCTGGGGGTCGTCGCCGAGGCCAACACACGCGACGGTGTTACGTACGCCTATGGACTTTCACGTGCATCACTGCCGTTGTCTCCGACACACTCCCAGCGCTATGTGAAGGGACCTCTCCCTCCGGATCAACTCGCGATCGCCATCACTGCTACAGGGCTCGGAGTGTTTGATCTAACCTGCAACTCGTCGACCACCATCGATAGAGTGGTGGCGATGGTCGAGGCAGCACCCGCGACGCTGCGCGTTCTGGAGCATAGCCCCCGATCGCGAGATGGGTTCTGGCACCCGCACTCTGGCTCTCCCAACGGTGGTGGCCAGCACTACTGTGCGTTGTTCCGGAAACTCTCCGGACTGGAGACTGTCTGTGTCGTTGCCGTCGATCTGCGCAGACTTCTTCTCTAACGAGTTCGGTAGATTTTCCGGTACGCTGCAAGTGCGCGCAGCCGCTGGACGTCGGGCGCCGTAGGGGCCCTTCAAAAGCTCCTTGACCAAGCCCGTATCTTGATAAAGCGCGGCTCGCGAGACGTCACACAAGGCCGTCTCTACGTAGAGTTCTTCTTCGCTGGCTACATTCTCGAGCCGGGGCTCAAAAGGTGCACGGCGACTTTTCGACGTTGCGCAAGCTCTCTGGAGATAGATGGTCGCCTGCTGCGGTCTCCAGTATCAAAGGGCCCTACGGTCGTACTGGTTTGTATGGTACAAACGAAGGAGTTTCCTTCGAACGGATCGACGAAGGAGATTTCCTGCGCGCGAACCAATGGCTGTGCGTGCTGTAGACTCGTTGACATACTTGTGCCATCCGCCAATATATGAGCTGGTACCAGCGTGCGTCGTAGCAACTGGCGTTGGACATGCTGAGATGGAGCATTGACACGTGCGTACGGAGCATTGACCGAGGCATCCTGCTCGACATCGCCTGGAGAGACGAATACACTCGTCGTATCATCAGCTTCATACGCGGATGCCGTCATCCCTGCGCCTGACTAGACCAGTCGCAATCATCATAGGCAACATGAGCGATATGCGCGGTATACACCATATGGAAAAAGTTTCTGCACTCGCTCAGACCTGACGGTATCTCTCTATCACTGGTATACGTCTCCGAAATCTGCGACAAATGGATCTCATACCGATTGCGAAACTCCTTCCGGGCATTCAATCAGGGCAAATCAGAGCGATTGTCATGGTGAAATGGCCATACTCATCCTCACGACGTGAGATGGCTGTGATTCTTGCGGAGCCCAGCCTGAGACTCCGCTGCGCAAATGGGCAAGTAAAAGCGCGCTTCGCCAATGCCAGCGCCCTATCCCTAGCCATGGCTGATATCACGGTTGGAGACGAGATGCTGCTGTGCCTACAAGGCGCAGCAGCCGAGTGAAAGAGTGAGGACGAAAAGTTAGAACGAGGAATAGGGTTGGAGCTGCGCTATACGAATAGTGTGGCCCTACAAGTGCTGCGTAATGGTGTCGAAGTCATCAACCAGAACACCATTGTTGACGCAGGCATGCTTGCAATCTCGCAGCATCCACGCCCTTGTACGTCAGAGGTGCGGACGATAGCAGGGTGCCAATAATCCCTCTGCGGACGAGAAAGAGCTTCTAGGCACAAAGGATACAGGCGTAGACACCTGCATTCGAGAGAGAGACGAGCGGGTCTTGGCCTCCGAACTGTGAGAAATACGACCATACTACAGACACGAATGCAAACGTCTTTTCTCTGTGCCAAGAGGCGCTCTCATCGCCGATTTCAGCCGAACAACAAAATCCAATAGGATACCCAGTCAAAGAATGCGTTGCAGAGCAAGTCGCATGATGGCAAGCACCGTGTGTGGCCATACCAGCGTTCCAGCGTTCGACAACACCAGTTTGCCGATCGTGTCATCATCTGCCCAGGCCCACGTAAGAATCACAGCGGCCTGCGTAGGCATAACGGTCCCTTTCGTCGTGTTTTATAGAGTACCGACGCAAGGTTCTTCTGCTACTCAAGTCATCCATAACCCAGTGTCATTGCTCTGGTCTGCTGCGCTACACCCACACCCTTTCTGTGCTCTCAAAAATCATCTCCAAGATGCTTGCTGCTACCTTTCGTGTGGTAGCCATTGGCGGTTCCCTTCCAACCCTTTTGGCCGCCATCCATGGCTCTGGCCACGCATCTGCGTCTCTTCCAGCCCAAAGCACGCTGCACACAGCCTGTTCGAGTCAGACTCACGCAGCCGCCACGCTTTCCCCCCTACCCAGCATGTCTGCGGTATGGAGCACACTCTATCATGACCAGCCTATTGCTTCCGGCATCGTCAAGGGACGCCGTCCCATCTCCACCGTAACCACTACGCTAACGTCTACACATACGATACCCACGCTCGTCGACCGCCCTGCAACCCCTAGCATGGGCTATATGGAGATCGTTAACAAGTGGCGCGCCAAATTAGACATAGAGGCTCTCGTACATGACCCCAAGCTGTAATCAACGCCATGGACGCCGTGGTGGCAGGGAACGGCGCCGAGACCCACAAGCTCAACCCTGGTACCTTTGGCCAGGTGATAGCTCCCGGCAAGCTAGAAACCTTCGAACACGTCTTCGTAGGTGGATGGCTCTGCGAGATTCCTGATCTTCCCGGACTGGGCGACCCTTGTGCAAGTCACTCGGTAGGCTAGATCCATAATGGGAGACAGACCACGCAAAATAATCCACACATCGGAGGATTACACGCGTATTGGATGCGCGTTGTATGCTGGTGTTGGTGCTGCGACCTTGCATGAGGTGAGTATTGGAATGGAGCTGTGAAAGTTGCTGATGTGCTTCCGCGTTCCGATAAGACATGATCTTCCTGATGAAATGGATAGCACCGTGAGGCGAACTGCAGTAGGGGCAATCAGTACTATAGCAATGGCTACAAACTGTTTTAGTTCTTGTTCATCCTTCTTTGCACTGCTCAGAGATCGTCGGAACGGTAGTCTCACCGAGGTAGTCCCCTGCGAATCCTCTCGTACACTCGCGCGAAGAGGGAGGTCTCGCTGGAGGCTGCCACATACATCTGCTCAGCCCATTTCACTTCAGTCCGATGGTGAGAACGCTGCCCCGTGTCAAAGACAGATCTGACGTAGGTAGGCCCCACCTCGGCGTGCAGCTCTTGCGGACCAGTGCACATGAACGGCTCCAGATCTAGATAAAGTCGCTTGACCTCTTCCACATAGACCGGTTCTATGCCGCCAATGGAGAGAGTGGTAAGATCAGGGACCATCACCGTACGCATGCTAAGGAGGTCGCTGAGTTGACTCGGTGACATCGTCTTCTCCGCCTCAGACAAACCAAACACAAGTGTCTGCACGTTGGGGGGGACCCGCACAGAAAGATGCCGCTCTTCCCACCCGACGCTGTCATTAGTAACCACATCATCCTCAACCGCAACGTAGTGCCACATCTCTGGCGCGGTGACGAGAACCTTGAGCGCTGCCATATGCGCGAGGGATTGTATGAGCGCAAGCCTGTCGTCAGTCTTGTCTTCGTAACGGTGGATGTCTACGTCGAGTATCAGAGCGTGTAACGTGGTCTTGTGGGGTCTAAGAAGCTCGACAAACTTAGCAGGCGAGGGGCTCCAAGGTCCGACCTCACATCTTCTGCTTGTGTACAAGAAGCTCTTCAAGCCGCGGCAGCCTTGCAACAACGACCGCAGATCCGATGCTCGTAGACAGCAGTTCTCCAACTCGATCCGTTCGAGGGCCCGCGTCCCGGACAACAGAGCCAACGGTGGAAGCTCTTGTGCCATGGGCTCGAGCTCGGTGTGCTGTAGACGCCCTGAGGTAGCGTGAGAAACCTGCAGAACACGCAGTCTGCCTGAAGTCAGCAGCCGCTGGAAGAAAGTAAGAGGCCACTGCAGCTCGCCGTCGATTGCACAGGCTGTCAGTGTCCGCAACGCTGGGAAGCCGTGCTTCGGCTGCCAGCTGAGAGCATGTACGTCGCCCGGCACACCGTCGAGCACGATGTCTCTCACGTTCGGAAGCAAGGCGATGAGAAGTATGACCAGTGGATCTTCATTACCTGCGCATAGCCGCTCACAGAACGTGCGATCGAACGCGTGTGTGCCTCCGAGATTCGGGGGTACAGTAGTGACGGATGTAGTTCTGTCGACTATCTCGGGATGGCAGGTACTGCGGTCGAACGGCGGAATTTGCTGTATCACCTCAGTGTCTCTCGCGGCCTGAACAAGCAGGGTATAATCCGCTGCGGTGAGCTTTGTGCCACGAATGTTGCCCAACTCCTGTCGCTTATGGCGATTCTCGTGCATGATGCCGTCTGGGTCCAAGTCTCTGTTCCAGAAGGTACCGAGCGTGTTCCAAGGTCTGAGGTTCAGCTTTCGAGTGTGCTTGCCTAGATCGGGTCGACGGATAATTCGTCTGAGAAAAGGCAGGAACGAGCGGCGGTGTCGAGACACATTGCTATACTCCCGAAAGAGCTCCGGCTCAGTGGCCGACTGCAGATGCTTGCACGTGAGAGACATATTCAGGAGCTCTTGCTGTTGCAACGACGACGCAATGCAGAGCAGCAATTCCACACTCAGCGTGAGGAGCGACATGGAGGGCCAGATGCAAAGTGCACATGACGCAGCCGACGCTTAGAAACCACGAGAGAGGAGCACGCCTAGCTCTTCATGGTATTGCCATCTGTTTCTCTTGGACGTATTCCAGAGCCAGTGAGCGAAGCAGGTGATAGGTGGGAAAGAGGACGCGTGACGAAATTTCTTCCAGGCTGATCCAAAGGTATGGCGTTAGCAAGACGCAGGCGACTACGAGCGATTCTGACAAGTAAGCGGCTTACACATAATTTTTAGGTCATGTATACCTCTTACTGTGCCGTCGATTTCTCCCCCACGTGTGTCTTCTGTCTGCGAGCGACGATCCTGCCCTTCAACTTTGGAATTGTTGCGAGCGGTTCATCATCAGACGTAATGAGACGTAGGTTTCCTTCCGGTAAGACACAAGCATGTGAATTGCATGATTCGTGCCACGCCTTTGCCTTGATCATGCATCATGGTGAAGGGGCTAGATTAGCTGGCAAGCCGAATCTGTCTACAACACCTTGATGCTGTCCACTGCCAGTGATGAGACCCTAGCCGAGTGTCGCGCGGATACGGGTGAGCATGTAAGTATCCTACAGGAATACCTTAGCACATCTAGATCACAAGAATGGTCAACTCTTCGTGGCAGGTGTGTAGCCATTGTTAATCTCTGCCCTCTTCCCAAATCACGGCGTACGGTTTCGTTTTACACCTCGCTGGTGAAACCGCGCCGCAATACGCAAAACTCGACTATGTCCACACCACTGGCTCGGGCCGCAACACTCACGCTCATGCTAGTCGCTGTTCTGGCACAGGGTCCTACACAAACAACGACCGACAGCCAGATGAGTGTATCGTCGTCCGCCACATCAGTCGCTGAAACTGCGAGCATCGCCTCCTCGACTTCATCTGTCGCCACACAAACTAGCGCCTCCGAAGTCCGTGTTCACGTGGTCAAAGCCGGCGCAGGCGGCTTCCACTTCGAACCAGCAGAGCTAACCAATGTCTCCGTTGGAGACGTCGTCACATTCGAGTTCTACCCACCAGATCATTCTGTCGCCCGGGCCGAGTATGGAAGCGCGTGTGTGCCTTACGAATACACTGGGAGAGATAGGACGGGATTCTGGTCGGAGACGCAATGGGTCAAGACACCCAGAGATGTGAGCAGTCCTAGACAGTTTCGCCAGTGCAAAGCTGTTGGCTGACGAAGACAGATTACCTATTGGAACCTGACGATCAATAGCACAGAGCCAATTTTCTATTACTGTGCCGCCCCGGATTCCTGCAAAGGAAAGCAGATGGTCGGCGTCATCAATGCAAACGACACACAAACGTTCCATGAACAGGTGCTGGCCGCAGCCAGGGCCGACTACCAACTAGCACCGGGCGATCCCGTCCCCAACGAAGCGTCTTCGACCTTCGCTGCTCCACCAGCGGCCAGCTCAGAGGAAGACCTCGCATCGGCCGATCAGTCGTCACCGACGCTCTCCACGGCAGCCATTGCCGGCATCACAGTCGGTACAATCCTCTTCTTCGCGCTGTGTGTGGGCCTTCTTTTCTTCCTCGCGCGCAAGGCTCGCGCCGGGCGCCAAACAGCTGCTGGACTACACACACAGACCGACCACAGGAACTTACCGTCAGTCAATGTAAAGCCTGCCGAGCTCGGCGGAGGGGACGAGGAGAAAAGAATTTGGTAGTCGCACATGCTTTTCGGGGTCGCTCGGTGGCGGCTTGTGTGAAGTATGGCCTAGATCAGTTTTATCGCGCTTAGTATAGAGCAGTGGTGACAGGCTATATCTCATGGTTTTCTATTTAGAACGTTAATTACTTTGCGCCTTCATGTTGATTGAATCACCTTTGAGAGCATGCGACAAACGATGATACCATACTGGGAACATAATACATGCGTGTATGCTGGATCATCTTGATTCTGCCTCCACATCATCTCGTACTGACTGCCATAGCGCATTGACAACTCCTGATACAGTATTTCCATTCGTATCTATAGATGATCCAAGGAAAACGAAGACAAGCATGCGAGCGAGAAGTTTGTTCCATTCCACAACCACATGCATGGCATAGCGTGCGGTAGTTACAGAGCAGCAAGCAGTATCGCGATGAAGCGGGATCATGGAGACCGTCGATAACTGTTCTCGTTCCAAGACGACATGCTTCAGTGCTATTCACACATCGCGTCTCAGGATCTGGCCGTCTGTACAGACCGTTCCGGGGGCCAATAATTGCGAACGTGCACAGCCAAGATAGCAAAGGCCGTAATGGTCGCTGTCTATGCAGACAACCTCGTTCGCCGAACTGCATGGCACGCAGGTCTCGGATGTGGCTGGTGGGTTTGCTACTGCGCCTGCCAGTGGTACCGATCCCGGGGAGGACAGTGCCTGTGTAGTCTGAGCAGCAGAAGCCTGAGCCTCGGAAGCTGTCATCTCTCCGGCAACGACAGCTTTCACTGCTGCGCTGCTAAGCCAGTTCGCAGAGGCAATTTCAGAAGCTGCAGCCGCCGGCTGTTCGCGCAAAACCGTGTACGTGCTTTGTTGGCCGGGCGAGCTGTTTGACAACGCATCTGCAGGACGCGCCGTTCGCGATCCGCTACCGAGCGCAGTCATGGAAGCGCATCCGGTGCCGACGAGCCCCGTAGTAGGACTTGCCTGGCTCCCGGTCAGCACAGCGCTTCCAGGATCTGGAAACGCGTAGTCAAAGTTCTCAATGGTAGAACAAGCTGAGCTTGGCAGGTTCGCAACGAACATGTCGGGAAGGGACGCAAGGAATCCAGGGTCCTTTCCCCCACCGCGGACAGTGATCGGAGCACAGTTCATGTACATCTCACGGTTGCCCTGCCTGTTGAACCAGGTCCAGGCGAAGGTATACTCGCCACTCGGCAGCTCTTTAGGGAGCACGACCTCGAACGTGTCTGCGACGCGGCTCGCAGGACCTCCCAGCAGATTCCCCTCTACGCTGGCCGGGCAGCCCCCGATTACGCTGTACACCACCTTCCACCGGCTGGACTTGGTGGGTTGCAGATCCTCAGATACTGAAAATTGGCAGGAGCCGCCGCCATGAACCGCAGAGCCTAGAAAGCGGATCGTCTGCACTTCGCCAGCCGTCCAGTAGTTCATCTGCGTCACATCGTACACGCTCGGTCGGAGCTTGCACGGGAAGTCTGAGCCAGTGCCATCCAGAGGCGAGTTGTTCAGCGTGGGTCTGCCGTATGGGACAGGGCTCTCTAGCATCACATGGGCGAGCGTGCTGGCAAACATCGCGCAGGCGAGCCCCAACGAAGCAGGCTGGGTCAGCAGCATGGTGGACAAGAATCTTGGCGTTGCAAACAAGACCAGGTTTGCTCGACTTCTTGGGCATCGTGGCGTTGACTCATGAACTTGCGATCGCATGAGAAGAATAGTCAAGATACAACGGTATTGGAATGTCACATACTCAAGACAGGACTCCGGACAACACCATCAAAGTGCACCTAAGCCTACCACCTGGTCCACATACCTTACAACGGAGTAAAAACCATCTTGCATAGTTCCACATCGCCTTACACTTTGTAACACAGCCAGCCACAGGGCATATCAAGCGTTATGAAGGGGTCCAGTATTGTTGTAATAGTTCAACAGTGGATACAATGTCGCGAGACAGGAATGGTGATCGCAGCGTTGTGGCCCTCAAAATGGAAAACACGAAGCGTTCATGGCTCTTTTTCGACCTCTCCCCTGCGGATCGAAAGGCTCCGAGCTCTACCATATCCCTGAGGCTTCATTAATCATATAACTCTCAATAAAGTCCCTATGGCCGCCGATTTAAACCGTGTGGGGAGCACACCCAACGACTTTGCTGCATGCCAATCAAAGACCATATCGCAAGCGGGTGTAACATAGCATGGGGTACGCAACCTTGCACAGCATACTGCGTCCCAATAGTTTCAGTACCACGATAATAACTCGGGTGCGTCCCGGTATCGGCCCATTCCCATGCAAACTGTGGAATGATGAAATCTTTGCAGTACCGATGCAGCCTTGATCCGGGGCATTATGACCTGTCGTTAGAGATTCGAGACTTCCTGCTACATAACTAATTGGTTACATGTGCCTTAACACTTCTAACAATCACATGTTGTGGCTGCGACTTGTAATCTATCCTGGGATTCGAAGGAATACAATACCGCCGTCGCCAACATGGAGTACTCATGTGTCCCTTGCGATCGCTATTTTGGCAGCTGGGAACCACTCGAACAACACCGAAAGCACTCGCCCGTGCATAAGAGAACCATCCATTGCGAGACCTGCGATCGCTATTTCGGCAGCAAAGAGTCATTGAACGACCACGAACAGGTCTCGCCCGTGCACAAGAAGAGCTTCTACTGCAAGACATGCGATTGCTTTGTCGGCAGTAAAAAAGCACTGAAAAGACACCGATGGAATTTTCGGGTTTACCAAACATGTTCAGAAAATTCGCCGGACGCTTCGTTAGATTGGCGACGTGGTGAGGCCGCGTCAAGCAGCACCTGGGCTAGCGGCCCGACCCTCGCTATGACATCTCTCGTCCAGCGTTTCTCTCGAGTTCTGGTATCAGCAAACCCAGCCACCAATGTCACATCTACAGCAAGGATAAACGTTCTCGAACCCATACGAGAGACGAGAGGACTTTTCATGTTCCCAGAACTCCATCCAAATGTTGCAGACGCAGTCTCTACAGACATATCCTCGACATGGTTCAACGAAGACGATGAAGACGAGACCTTTGACCAGGAGTGGATCACCCACGTCATGGGCAGTTTTATATGTAATAATGATACCTGTACAAGACAGGTTTGGGACAGCAGGAAGGTGCCTATTGAGATAAGAGGAAACGACGAGAACGGGTACAATGCAGTTGTGTATAATCAGAGGTGCAAGTCTTGCGACCAGCTAGGTAATTTTGAGCTAGATGAGCGATCCTATATCGAAAGAGTCGCATATTGGCTCAAGAAATGGGCAGGAGTAGAAATGGAGGCGCCACCCTTCACGGCAAACAAAGGCCCACCACATGAGCGGGCCTATTGCGAAGGCTGTAAACGAGGTAAATGTCGAGAGGGAAATAGAGTTGAATTGTATTAGACGTATCGAGTCTGGAACTACGTTCATGTCGACTATTGGATGCTTCGGTGAGGAGGAGGGGCAGGATAAAAGCCGTTTCCACACGTTTTTGTAAGCTCGGAACGTTCCTTATTCTATCTTCGCGGATAGACCGGTATGCTCGCTCAATGATCTGAAACTATCTCCTTACTACCTTTCTATTTATATGGCAGAAGCGAATGAAGGTATTTCCTTCGTTCGTAAAATAATGTGAGAGTATCCACGTCTTTCAGTCCACGTCCCTCGTCCTTAAACACACTCGTACTCGAAGATAATCTTGATGTCTGGTCGCATACCGAGCCTATGCACGATAGTCGTCGTGATCTCTTCCCAATCATTCTGCACCACCATTTTCGCAAGTGTCCAGTCTATACCGTTTGCGGGTGCATCATCGTCTGTCTTTGACATCTCGACACATATGATCAGGCGTTCTAATGTACGAAGATGTGGTAGGGCGCGCCAAGTGTTGTAGTGTACTGACTGGATTGCCCTCAACCTTGCTTCTTTACAGCTCACATGTCTCCATCCCCACGCACTCTTTTGCTCTATTCGTAGACGGATTACTTTCACTCGAGATTCGTCGGAGTAGAACATGCCGCCATACAAACTTGAGTTGAAAGTATACGGTAGATATGTCGTCTCTGCACGCAATTGATGGCACGCCAGCGCCAAGTTCCGTGGCTGCGAAGTATTTGCGCGTGCGGATATGCCCGGGCGCATACGATGTCCCAGTACAGTGGCGCGCCAGCATTCTGCGTTATTAACATAGCTGTAAATCTCGTTGCGCAGCTCAGCTGGTAGGCGGAGGAAAGATGATTCTCTTAGGTTGCGGATAGAGCTGAACACATTTGGTGAGTACAAATGCACAACAACCGGGGTGTACTGCTTGCTTACGTCGCCGATTGCTTGGCCGCAATGTTACGGTCAGGATCCTTTGACTCTTCAAAGAATGGCATGGTGCGCATATATTAGAGAATTGTTCAATATAAGTGCAGCGAGCGTGAGGCTCTCCATTCTATGTTTGAATCACAGGAGTCAATCCTTAGAGCAGCCAATCACCATGAGTGTACCCTGAAGGTGTGCGGAGGTGGGCCCCCACAACTTCACATTGACATCAACATCAACCCGTCAGCCGCTCGTTGCTTGTCGCTGCTTCCATCGCCCATGACCAAATGCCATCGCCGCTCTCGCTCCCGCGTTGTGCCGAGCGCAGCCGACCCTCGACCCCGCCTTCGCCTTCGCATCGTGCTCCACTAGCGAAGAACAACAGAATAACATTTATGATCTGTACTTGGACTTTCGCTATTGTGCGCTCGAAGTTGACCGTCACCATCGTGCCTATCTTCATCTAAGTTGCTTTGTCAACTCCTATAGTGGCCATTGCTACGGCATTCTGGTGATATCGTGAGCAAAAGCGTCAGGAGTTTGGCGCAGCTCCACTCGGGATAAGCGATTAGGATCACCTTCAGCATCAGCTACCCTGATCAGAAAAGACGAGTTTTTGCAGGACGATGTAGTGAGATGAGCTTGCATTTGCACGATTGCGTAGTTCTGCCATCCGTTTGCAGTACAGGTGGAACCAATGTAGCTTGCCCCGGTTGTTGCTGGTAAGGGATCACTGCTTGCAGCACAAGCGTAACCGAATGCGGCGAGAGTTGCCGTTAACAGGGTACGGTACCTGCACCGAATCGGATTGAGCCATGAGCACTGTCCAAAACACTAGGTCTTAAAATGTTAAACTCCCAGCAGCACGCATTATCTAGAGAAAGGATAGGCGAGAAAATAAAGACCGTTTACGGACTTATGACTCCATGTGTAATCCAACATCGGACAATATAGGTATATCGCGAGGAGGATCTTATTCTGATTACAGTACTCACTAAAATCCATTGTGAGGTGAGATCCATGCCCATTAAGGATAAGTAATTGATAGCTTGAGCGAGCCTTAGCCTTAGTAGAGGGATCAAACACCTGCTTAAGCTAGGCAAGGCCTAGATCGTTGTTTGTCTAGCCAGAGGGAGATGAGCTGAAGTAGACCTGGTGCTCCTT
>MU006396.1:0-12228 GCA_010093695.1 Plenodomus tracheiphilus IPT5
AATCTTATTGCTAAGATAACAAGTTCAATCTGTATAGGAGATAAACTATTTGAGTTGACTACAACGAGCGTAATAATGAAACCTTTCCATCCTTATATGCCAGTTGCAATCTATGCTGCCATCCCATCCGTCCCCGCCATCCCTCTTACCGTGGGATGTTGGATCCACTATGTGATGGCTGCCATCCCTCCTGCCTGCTGCCATCCTTTATATCGCGGGATGGAGTCACTTGGCGGGATGTCCGTCACGTGATCATCGGGTAATCTTCGCCGACCACGTCACTCAGGCCTTTGGGTCGCAGGAGGCGTAGCCTCTCCACCCCTCTTCCTTCCTGGCCTTTGTTACCTGTAACATTTTAGTACACTTTACTAGTAAGTATTTCTTTAACCTTCTATTCCTCTACTCCCTAGATAAGGATAGCTAGGGGTTTAGGAGCTTCTTAGCTAGGTAGGGGATCCTTAGGATCTTTATAAAGAATATCTAGTGTAAAGATAGTATAGATATAAGATCTAGATAGTAACTTAAGGTAATAAGAATAACTAACTTATTCTAGTACTTTAAAGGGGCCCTCTTACTATTTAGATAGCTTTTAGCTTAGCTATAAGGTAGCAAGATTTTTAGTAGATAAATACACCTTATTACTTACATTCTAGTTAATAGATTAATAATAGTAATTAACTATAGATCTTATTTAGTCCTAAGCCTTTTCTATACTCTCTTTAGCTTGCTTCTAAGTAGCGTATATCTAAGTAGTAAGAGTAAGGGCTTCCTTATAATTAACTCTTTCTTAAGGAACTAAAGTTAGTATTTTTTACTAATCCTAACTCTAATATAGTTTAGACCTAAATAGGAGTTAATATAGTATTATGTAAATAGATATATATAGTAAGGAAATTTAGATATAGTCTATAATTAGTAGTAACTTACTCTAGTTATCCTAATAATAGTTTATAAAAGGGCATAATCTTTAGTTAATATTCTTGTTTATAATCTCTATTTATCTATCTATCTACTTATAGTAGGCTATAGATAACTTAATCTTTATACTAATAATTTAATAGAACTTAGACTAGAAGCTAAAGATAAATTAAGGTCTTTAGTTAGATATAATACTATCTAGGGTGTGTCTAAAATAGTATACCTATTAGATAAATAAATAATCTAATCTGTAGGCATTAATTATTTTATAGTAAGGGATAGAGATAACTTGCTTTAATAACTAGTTAATAATAACTAGGATTTAATTATACCCTAAGTAGTTAGAAGGGAAGGATTTAAAATCTATACACAGATACTATATAGGTTAGTTAGGTATTAAAAGAGGGTAAAGAAACTCTTATTAATAAGTTTATTATAGGTAAGATCTTTAATATAATATATAGTTTTAGACATAATACTTATAAGTAGCCTCTATACCTTTCTAGTAGTACTATTAGGATAATAGTTAGTACGTCTTTATAGTGCTAGGGTAGGTAAAGGAGACTTAATTATAAACTTTATAAATAAGCTTAGTAATAAGTAAAAGGATATCTAGTATGTATAACTAATTAGCATAGAGAAGGAGTCTGTTTTCTATCTACCTTAAACAATCCAGCGGCGAATTGGCTTATAATTTTGGAGGCCTGTGACGCCGTTTCTAGATGCTGACTTGCCGCAAAACCTACCTAATCGTGCGGGCTGTGGCTTGAGCGCAAACGCCTCCGGCTTTCCTACCGTGGCTAGCGTAGGCGTTAAACAGTTCCAAAGGTCAACTCATTTCCCGTCAGGAACGCTGCAGCCCGCCTGCGACCTAACTCGCTGTTGCTGAACACTACAAGTCAATGCTAACCTAATCTAACGTCGTCCTGCTAGCAGAGTAATAAAGGCTCCTTCCTCGCCGTCTGGAGCAACACAAACAGGATCTTTTTCTTTCTCTTCCAGTCTCCTCTTTTGCAGCCTGCATTGTCGTTCAAACTTGAATTCTCGTCGCGTTATTTCATCTTCCTTTTACGCCTTGCCTCGCACACAATCATAGATGCATGCTCTGCCTCTACTCACTCTACCTTTCACTTCCTCTACCTCTCCCACGACACTCCGTCTCTGCAAACACTGTACGACATGCGACGACGTTCACCGGTCAAGAGTTCCTCCAACAATAGCGATTACACTGGGTCTGATACAGACAATGGTGTGGAGCTGGTTACAGATCTGACAGACGTCAACGAATTTGCTGACAACAGCAATGAGAATGATGAGGATGAAGCATGGCTCTCGCTTGACAGGGACCATCCGCCTGAGCACTACCTCGAACAGCTTGAGATGTTCGATGAAGAGGAGTACACAAGAGAGGACTACAAGGACAGCAGTACTCGCTTGATCGATCGTATGGAAGACCAGTGGAATCAGTAAGTCCAAGTCTCATACTCTCTCGTAGCCTATGCTAGAATACATAAAACTAACACAGCATAGATGCTGGACTTACCTCAAGGAAGACCGTCTGCGTGACTATGCGACCGTAACCGTCAGCACTCTATACACGTTCTTTGACTGGCTACTCAATCAGCGCCAGGGAAAAGGAGGAAGGAAACGCCGAGGCACTAAGTTTGCTAGCTCCCTTGGGACGTACTGGAAAGTCTACCGCCTTGTTTATGAAAGAGCTACTAGTGCCAAGCTAGATCAGAAGATCAATCGAAGCATGCACAAGGTATGAACCACAAGTCTTTATTGTAAGATCTCATCTACGTGTTAGGTCTAACTGAAAGTGTAGGTGCTAAGAAAGCTAGCGAAAAAGCATAGTCTAAGAAAGATAGGTCGAGACAAGGCCTGCATGTATGTAGAGGATCAGACTCTAGTGCTGCAAACGAACCTAGTAACCACTGAAAAGAGATACACTCATGGACGCTACAGGATACAGGCACAACTCTATCTACAACTTGGTGGTTTTACAGCAAATCGACCACAGGCTCTCCTTAGTCTCTGCTATCGGCATATTCAAGTCACGCTGCTGCGGGATCCAGAGGGCGGGCCTCATCGATTACTGCTAGAGTTCACTTTTGAGTTTACAAAGGAGTTCCTTGGCGTTAAAGATATGTAGGTTTCTAAACACTTTACGTCGTCTGAAAGTTTCACGAGATTGCTAACATTTGTAAGGAACACCTTCCCTCTCCCTGAAATCATTTACGACGAGACTCTCATCTTCAGTCCACATATCTTCCTTCTCGGGCTGCTCTTCCATGATCAGGCGTTCGCAGCATACAATCTAACCTCCCCAGAGGAACTAAGTAAGCTCCAGATTCCTCTAGGCCGCAATGAGCTACCCTTACGCCTTAATCAGAAACTAGACCATATCCCCGTGTTCCGGAAAGCAGTAAGGACGCCAAGTGGCTGGAATATCTCTCCTGACGAGCCTCTTTCCTACTCTACCTTGCTGCCTTGGATCAAAGCACTAGGGCAAATTACAGGATTTGCACAAGTCACCCGCCCCTATTCGTTGAGATACGCGGGAGGGAAGGCGTTCAACGAGAATGGTAAGCTCCATGAGCTGCTGGAGAGCAGATGAAGAACTAACGTAATACAGGCAACGTCAGCGAGGCGATGCAGAACATGATGATGGGGCACGCTAGCATCAAAACTTTCTTGAGGCACTACCTCTCACGACGTGTCACAGTTGACACGCAGGCTGTCGTGCGAGGCATCCAGCCACAGGCAGCCCTCATGCGGGCGGCTTGTACTATGAGCCGTTCGATTGATCGTCGTCGGCCACGACGACTCACACAGGAACAGTCTGCATCCGTGGACGATGATCCTTCCGTTCGTATCCTGCTTAAGCGACGAGAACAACTCAAACATACCGTTCCTAATGCAACAAAACATCCTAAGTACAAAGAGGTTACCTCTAAGATCAACCGGGAGAGGCAGCGTCGACGGCATACCCTTCTTCGGG
Source organism: Plenodomus tracheiphilus IPT5 (assembly GCA_010093695.1). Taxonomy (NCBI): domain Eukaryota; kingdom Fungi; phylum Ascomycota; class Dothideomycetes; order Pleosporales; family Leptosphaeriaceae; genus Plenodomus; species Plenodomus tracheiphilus. Next base: position 3,923 of record MU006396.1, read on the forward strand.
ACATTAAAGAACGCTGGGAGTTTGAACAGCCCGTGCGTGATGTCGAGCGGCAGCTTGCTGGCTTAGAAAATAAGGATAATCTGGAGCTAGTTCACGACATTATGCTTCCAGCTCAAGAGGAGCTGGCCGACTCAGTCCTGTCGAAACCAGGGACCACCATAGAAGAGGAGATGGACAGGCGTAATAGGGCCATTCGTGCGGTTACCCTGTATTGTGGCATTGAAGAGGGGGGAATGAACCCTATCCGAACAGGGGGGTGGGGCAAGAACGCTGCCCCAGCCGTCAAAAGCCAACTAGAATGCGAGGAAGAAGCGTTAGAAGCAGCCAAGGTCTCGGTGTACAAGGAGAAAAGGCCGAAGGTGTGTTTCCTTTGCCTAGGCAACGAAAGACTGCCGTTGGCACAGCGCATACGTCCCTTCAGTACCCCAGGCGATCTTAGCAAGCATTTTGGACGCAAGCACTTGAAACACATCAAGAGTGGGAAGGGTCTTAGCTGCAACCTCTGTAAGGTGCCACTTTCAGACAAGATGCACATGCAACGACATGCTCAAGAGATTCACGGGACTGTGTCCCCTAGGCATTCATATGACTGCTGCTAGAACCTGGAATGTCGTGTTGGGAATGTCGTGTTGGGAATGTCGTGTTGGGAATGTCGTGCCGGGAATGTCGTGCCGGGACATGATAATAATCAGACCGTTAAAGCCAACCATTCCGCAACGCTTCTAGATATCAAGCAAGACTTACCAAACGGCGCGCCGGAGGCATGATGCACTGCATATGTCGACGACACAAGGCGAGTGCTACTACACATCAAGAGCTCGACCCTACGTTATCTGTCGGGGTAACGTTAGTAGGCTTTCTCCCCGTCTTACTGGTACAGAACGACATGCCACTGTGCTATTGCTTGCCTTGGCACCGTCAACAAAACGCCTCACAGTGTTGAATAAGGGCAGGAGATTGGGAATCTTGCCTTACTGGACTCGCACTTTTCTCTTCATGTACATTGCTGCGATCCCAATTGCACTGTACCACAATGGGTGCGCACCCAACTACCACACCAATAAACGGGCTTGTGAGCTCAACGCTTCTCGAGAAAATCGACAGGCTTTTCGCTTGCAATGCTGGAGAATACGTTGACCTACCCCAACTGGTGGTGGTAGGGGATCAATCCAGTGGCAAGAGTTCAGTACTTGAAGGGCTCACTGGCTTGCCCTTTCCTCGCGCAGGTATGTATTGCATCTCATGTCTTTGCCGATGCTCACAACAAAGGTAACGGGTGCCATGGAAATTGGAGCGACCACGGCGTCAAGCCAGCGAACGTTTTCCGAAGATGTTCTGCGCCTCGAAGTATCTGGTCCGTCTCAGGAACACTTCAGCGTCATTGATGTTCCTGGTATCTTCAAGCGAACCACACAGGGCATCACCACCAAAGATGACATCGCCTTGGTTGACCAGATGGTCCACGGCTACATGTCAAATCCGAGGTCTGTTATGCTTATCGTGGTTCCTTGCAATGTCGATATTGCTACTCAAGACATTCTCGAACGAGCGGAAGACCTGGATCCTGAGGGCATCCGTACCTTGGGCGTTCTGACAAAGCCCGATCTCATCGATGAGGGCGGTGAGAGCGCTGTTGTTGATTTACTAGAGGAACGAAAGCACCGCTTGCGCTTGGGTTGGCATTTGCTCCGCAACCCTGGGCAGTCCCATCTGAATGCTGGGCGAAGTCGACACAAGATAGAAGCGGAATTCTTCACCCAGAATGCCCCTTGGAAGAGTCTAGACAAGGAAAAATTGGGAGTGCAAACGCTCCGAGTTCGGCTGCAGGCAATACTCGAAGATCATATTCGTCGGGAGTTCCCCAAGGTTGGTCAGCGTTTCACTCAGAAGTTCCAACACTAATGAAGTAGGTCCGATCTGAGTTGTCACAAAAGCTGAAGACAGCAGAGAAGGATCTACGCCAATTAGGCCCGAAGCGCCAGACGCGCGAGGAACAGTTCCAGTACGTAGTCGACATTGCGATTCGATTCCAAAACCTTGTATCGGACGCGCTACAAGCAAGATATAGTCGGGCAGAATTGTTCGGACGCAATCCTACTCTCCGGCTCGCCACTCAGGCGATTAATCGAGGGGAAACTTTCGCCAAGACACTAGCTAGCCATGGCCATGTGTATCGATTCCAACCAGAGAGCACGTCAATTCAAAGCGGAATTTCCAGGCTTGCGATGGACGACCTAGCTGACATTGAGATACGGACGCTCAAAGATCACCCGGATATTGAGGATCTCACTTGGGAGAATGCTTCAGTTCCTGCTCCCGCCAGTGATGATGTCGTTGATTGGATCGAAGAATTATACCGCGGCTCAAGAGGCTTTGAACTTGGCACATTCGATGCCAGTATTCTAGGTGTGATTCTGAAGGAACAAGCAGCCAATTGGGGCTGTCTTTCCCATGGATACATCAGCGATATGGTCGCCTTAGTGCACAATTTCATTGTCGAAGTGCTGCAGCAAATCGCCCCCAGTCGTCGAGTGTCGGATGGCATCAAAAGCTTGCTGTTGGATGACTTGACTAAGATGTATCGAGATGCGATCGATCACACACAGTTTCTCCTCGACATTGAGCTGCATGGAACGCCCGCTACGTACAACCATTATTTCAACGAGAATCTCCAGAAACGGTACGTGATTTGTGAGTAGATAGTACGGTGCTAATGGAAAGAACAGTCGTAATTCACGTCTACACGCAGACCTAGTATCGAAGAGCATCACAGACTGTTCGCACGGAACGGTGGTGCGTCTGGACGACATCGTTCAGAGCCATCCCCTGAGCAATGCTAGACACACCACGCTTGAGATTCATGACATACTATGTTCTTACTATAAGGTTGCCAGAAAGCGGTTCATCGATGCGGTACGTATGCAGGTTGCTGACTGCAAGCTCGTGACAGGAGAGAATACGCCGTTGACTCTGCTTTCCGCCCAGCTCGTTGCGGGGCTTGATCACGAAACGTTGGAGGACATTGCTGGCGAGGAGTTGCAGACAAAGCATGAGCGCTCAAGACTTGAGAAGGAGATTAGCCTGCTCAGAGAAGGGAAAAAGATCGTTGGTTGAGCCTTCACAAGATCAAACCTGACAAACTATTTAGTGTTGCGCTTTCGGAGATCGAGTTAGGTTGTCCGTTCAGCCTGGCGTTCAGGTACTTCAAAAAAAAGAACAGCTTTCAGCAATGATCAGCGATTCCTCGTTGTTACTGTCGTGATTTCGAGATAATCTGCGACATCTCCTTGTGCCACTCTCCTGTTGATGTAACACTGTCTCGGGCTGTTAGGTATGGTGTCCGATACCTGAGCATTGTCCAAGGGTTAGGAGTGGTAGGATCCAAGCATTGATTGAAAGCGCGAGCTCGTAACTCATCGCTTGGATGCGCCACGCTCCTCCACAGCTTTCCCTCAACGTGACACGCACGTATGCAATTGCTGCGCGCCCCAGTACGATCGACAAATCCCTGCGCTACCGAATACCCGCGACGGAGCCATAGCTCTCTGAATGCAAGCAAGAGCACGAAAACCCATGTCGAGTGGCAGTTCGTTCGTACACCAACCGAAACGGCCCGCTACTTGGACTTCTAGCAGAAATTTGGTTCATGCTGTTCGAACATCTGGGTCTGCAGGACCCAAAGCAGTGCAGAGAGAAAGCGACTCCTGTCTGCTTTGGAACAAACAGCTACAAAATAAGCGAAGCCAGTGCCAAGATTTCGGATTATATTGCTTCAAGAGAGTACCTATTCGCAGACTTGAGACGATTAAATAGTGCAGTTATCTCGTTATGAAGCGATTCTCGCTACGTAGTGGGGGATATTGAATCGTATACGGGGGTGGCATTGTGTCCAGGCCCAAGCCTCCCAAGCCTGGGACTTTCTCCAGCATTGTCTTCTATCTCGCATCGGTAAGGGCGCTATGTTACACGAAAGACTGTAGAACATTGGCACAATGATGGTGCGAACGGCCCTTGCGCGAACCAGCTCTTTTGCAAGCACAATCAAAATCTGCATTAAATTATTGAAACGGGTGTTTGTTGTCAATGTCAGTGCCAGGATGAGGATCACGAGCGACGGAGGACAGTGTGTACTAGCAGTCTAAGACTATTGTCTTTAGAACCTCATAGTCACCCACGGCCTTCTGCACAGAGTTCATCTACCCTGCGTCACTTCCGCTCGACTCACGCCGAATCACCAGTAGCCTTGCTGGGGCTTTGACCACCACCATGCCAACCCGCTTCGCCTCCATGGTGATCCAAGCAATGGTCCGCATCACCCTCAAAGTCCTTCCAGTACTTCATCCCATCGATAACTATCGACGCTCATATCGTTCCAGAGACCCGGCAGAAACGTATTTGCTGGTGTAATCCCTTCGGTTGTGTTTCCAGTCATGTAGCTTAGTTCTGCTGACGTTGACAGCTGAGGTATAATGCGTCCTGTCTTGCTAAAAGGTACTCCAGGCATCACGTCAACCATGTTTGGAATTGGATTGATATCGTCCAGAGTACAATAAAGCTCTCCCTCCGTATCGATATGGACTGGAATCGAACCCTGACGTTATGTTAGGAAGCATCAGTCAGGAACTCGAAGTACTCTTACGCCAAGAGCAGTCCTGACCTCGTCTGCTGAATGACGAGCAAATCCATTCTTCTTCACTTCATCTGCCCACAATGCTGCCGCTGTCTGGTCTGATGCCCGGGCCAAGAGCGGTGCGATTGACCTCAAACCATTCACTTCTTCGTCCAACCGACGGATATGGGCTCGCAACTGGGTCGTGCTCCTTTGGTCTTCTGTAAGACCGTACACACAGTGAAGGTTTTTCGTCTGGCAGGAACCACATCCGGGTCTGACACCGTCGCACTGGGTAATAGTCACTTTAGTCTATACAGCATTTTCATGTGAAAGAACATCGAACCTTGGCCTTGCGCTTCCTACAACTTTCACACGCTATGGACGTGATCCTGCCACGACGTGTACGAAGGGGATACGCGCCCACAATAGGAGAAGCATGTTGCCTCTGAGCACTCCGCCCAGGGACGAGCGGGATCTTGTGGTTCCTGCGGTTCAATTCGGTACAGATGTTAGCAGCAAACTACAAAGCCACCTTTTTTGTTGACTAACCTGATAACAGACCCGCTGCTTGCGAAGGGTCTAATGCAAACATGTCTGTGAACGGGCATGTGCCGAGGGTGCCTCTCGTGACGAAGCCAAACACGACTGGACTTTCTTCCGCTGGAGTTATATGGCTCTCACACACTTGCACAACATGAGAGTGCTAAGTTGGTGCTACTATGCAACTTGCCGCCGGAGTGCTCGCAAACGCGAGGGGCGCGTAGTCGCGTTCTCATTTGTGTACAACCAACGGTCTGCTTGAAGATCACGGAATTACCATATCACTCAGCCTTCGTATCGGCCAATTACAATTCACACTATTAGCCCTGAAGTGCATCTTCTCAAGAAAGCAAACTGTCCCCACTTGTGCGTAATTGTTTGCCATCGCCAATGTGAGTACCCGTCGTGTGCTCTCTCAACAAGCTACTGTTCAAATTTTCTCGGCTTAGGTTCTACAAGACCCCGCTTATCCTCTTGTAGAGAGTGCAGTGTAACAAGGCAGAGGCCACATTTAGCTTACGATGCGTTAATTTTGATCCCAATTCATTGAAATGAATACTACAGGATCGCGACAAGAGAAACGCGGCGGCAAAATACTGTTCACGGCCTGCAATAATTAGCAGGTAAACAAAACGAAGACGTCGACGAGAAGGACCTGGCATGCGACTACAATGGTGGCGGCTCGCAGGCGGCGCAGTAATACCGCTGGATGCGCGTAGACGCAGGTTAAGGCCAGATGTCTTGACATGGTCCTCAGCTTGGCATCTCAGCCTGAGGTTCTCAGCCTGGTTACTCTTCACATCCCCCTCCACACTCCACTCGCCCTACCGACTCCTGACTTACCACTCCACGGCTCGAGCTGACGCAGCTGCCTGACGCACGAATCCCTGAGACGCGTCCCTGACGGACGACGATGGTGGGTTGGGCGCGGCAAGAAGCGCGCCGAGGCTAACGCGGAACCAGGTCCAACCAGTGATCGACGAAGACCTTGGCTTGAAGGTGCTCTGCGACATGCTAGCTGACGCTGTGGAGATAATCGAGTGCGTTCGCTTTAGCGGAGATCTACCAGCATTCTAACGGTGCCGCACCACGCAACCTTATGCTAACCTCGTGTGCAGCATCGTCGCGGTCCATGGCATCAGCGCACCCTAACGACAGCTGGTACAAGCATGTTGGGGCGGGGAAGAGCGCGTGGTGGGCCAACTGGCTCGACGAGGCCGATATGCTGCCAACGATTACCCCGCAGATGCGCATCATGCGGTAGTCGCAGTGGTTTGGAGAAGGGGCCATGCGGTAGAAGACGTTGACGGTTGCGCACTAGCTGCTACTTACTGGTTTTGCAACGAAAGCGGAAGGTGCGTGCCCTGGGTTAGACAGTGCCTAGATGCTGACAATACTGGCACTGCTGGCACTGCTGGCACGGTCGCTGACTTCACTAGGACCATCCATTCCGCCAACTTCTTTTCATGGCGCATTGCTTTAGTGGGCTAGTCGTGCTTAAGGAAACTGGTCAGCAACAAGAAGGAGCATGACTGAGCACTCACAGGCATTTCTCGATGCCTCGCACGATGAAACTGAGTGGCCTGGCATTTTCACGTCGACAGCTTGGTTGGGCTTTTTGGTACACCATTCAGAGGCGTGGAAGGGGTGAGCGAGGTTGAGGTGCTTGCAGCAGCGCGGCTAGAAAGCCATATCAGTACCGATGTCCTGCAATAGGCTAGCAGCTGCTATTGAGAGACAAAAGGCTCCCCTAAGCGAGTTTGATTTCTTCCCATGTACCGGGTGCGTTGCTGAGGCCAAAAGCGGAAGCGTATCATCGACCATCTGGTCTCTCGTGACGCGTGCGGCGATGGTAGAAAACAATGAAATCGGAGGAAGATCTTTGATACACGATCTCTCGATGCATTCGAATAGCCTACGATCCTCCAAGAAAATAAATTCATGATTAAGTGTTACGCCTCAGACAATGAAGACCATGTTTCCTTGCCTCCAAGCAATCTTGGTGTTGTGCGACTAACATTCCTTCGTCCCTGCAACCCGTGTAAGCGCTAGGCAATGATGCCTTCACTCTTTCCGAACGACCATTATGTGGGCGAGTCTGAAGTTAAACAAAGTCTCCTGTCATCATTCGAACCGACATTGCTCGATTACCTCACAATGGAGGACGAGATGCGGATTCATGAGCAGTTCCAAGGAGCTACCTGGAAGCCAAACAGCCAGGTCTTGTGGAGCGGCTTGTTACGGGAGGAAGCCCAAGCATGGGCAGATGAACATGACATGCAGACACTCACAACTGCAATGGGGCCCTTGTTGAACCCAATGGATCGGTCATGTGCACAAAGAAGGAAGTCAGCTAAAGCCTGGAAGGACTATATGAAAGGCGCCTCCGCTATTTTTGCGTGGCACATAACAAGAGGTGAATATGTTACAATATTATCACCACCGCCTCCAGAAAGATTTCATCCATCTGGTCTCACGAACTTCCAAGCGATTGAAGAGCCCATCATTAAAGGAGCAGTCCCAGGCCACGCGGTACTACATATAGACATAATACATCCCAGGGTGCGAGGAGCGGAGGACTTCAGGTATCAACTATGGCCCGTCGACAAGACTGACGTCTGGAAACAAAAATTCGGAGATGCTGCATACGAAAAACGTTGTTGGAGAGTTGTGCAGCAGAAGCCAGGGAGAACTGCCCTTATAATGGCCATGTACTCCGACAGTAGGACTGGTCTCCAAGCTCCAACTGGATACTCCTCTCCAAACAAAAGATGCAGTGTAACGGTGGGAACAGCGATAGGCAAGGAAAAGGTAGGCAACCCTCGACAGCAACGATGCTGAAGCACCATGCTAAGGTAAATGCGATTGAAGGTCACCAAAACGAGAGCACAACCTGAAGCGGTTGAGAGGCACGAAGAAGGCTATCAAAAGCCTTTACTTAAAGCAAGTAAAGTTACAAGAGTAAGGAGGAAACCAATGACCGAGAAAGAGCTTGCCAGGTCAAAGAAGTCATCAAAGTCGAAGAAGGCACCCAAGCCGGTGAAGGCACTCAAGCCGGAGAAGGCACCCAAGCCCGTGAAGGCACCCAAGCCCGTGAAGGCACCTAAGCCGAATAAAGCACCTAAGTTGAAGAAGGCACCCAAGCCGGTGAAGG
>MU006396.1:12238-23884 GCA_010093695.1 Plenodomus tracheiphilus IPT5
GAAGGCACCCAAGCCGGTGAAGGCACCCAAGCCGGTGAAGGCACCCAAGCCGGTGAAGGCACCCAAGCCGGTGAAGGCACCCAAGCCGGTGAAGGCACCCAAGCCCGTGAAGGCACTCAAGCCAGAGAAGGCACCCAAGTCGAAGAAGGCACCCAAGCCGGTGAAGGCACTCAAACCGGAGAAGGCACCCAAGCCCGTGAAGGCACCCAAGCCCGTGAAGGCACCCAAGCCAGTGAAGGCACTCAAGCCAGAGAAGGCACCCAAGTCGAAGAAGGCACCCAAGCCCGTGAAGGCACCCAAGCCGAATAAAGCACCCAAGCCGAATAAAGCAACCAAGCCAAAGAAAGCACACCCTCGCCATCCGCAAACATGCTGCCAGGTCTTTGGAGCAATACAAGCGTTTTTGATGATTATAGACGGGATACAGTACTGGGTGATGCAGACCATTGCTTGGATCACCAGGGAGACGAAGCGGGTTGGCATGGTGGTGGTCAAAGCCCCAGCAAGAGTTACTGGTGATTCGGCGTGAGTCGAGCGGAAGTGACGCAGGGTAGATGAACTCTGTGCAGCAAAAGGCTGTGGGTGACTAATACTGGTAGTCGTACCGTCAGTCCCACACCTCCATTTTCTACCGAGATCAGTTTGTGATGCATGTCTTTGAATCACCAGTTAGTGGCACCTTGCTAACGAACCTTGAAAATCTTCACTTTGACCTTGTTCCACTCTCCGTCCTCTTGACTCAAAAATACCCAGCAATTACTACCCGGCAATAGAGGAGATCTTCGAGAGCAAGCCTGCAAAACATTATGAAACTCACTGCCGTCCAACTTGCACAGAAAAGAAAAAGGAACCGAGAGAGTCAGCGAAAGTCGCGCCAGAGAACAAGAGATCAGATTAAATCTCTTCAACGACAGGTTCGGAATCAACTATTTAACGGTAGACTATCCTATTGACAGCTTCAGAACAGAGAGCTTGAGCAAGAAAACGTTTCTCTACAGGAGCGGCTGCTACACGCATTAGCAGCCATAGCAGTGTTAGAAAAGGGTGCGAGTTCGCAACGAATTTCTGTCTTTGAGTAGAGGTTGCACGTCTAACCTCTGCTATAGCTCAGAATATAAGAGAGGCAATAACAGCAGCTCCATCAGATCCCTACTTTCGCTCGCCACCCACTTCAAGCGCACTCTATCAAGAATCGTCAAACCTTATGCAACCATTACCAGTATCGCAGATGGAATATGATTCGTCGACTGGGTATTCCTTGCTGCCTTTGACTCCTTTGTATAAGTTTGACATGAGTGGCTGTCCGGACATGGGCAGTGTTTATGAAAGTAGGATTGAGTTAGAAAACAGTTGGGAGTACAGTTCCCTACATTTGTCACCAGAAGTGACCAGGACAGCAGACACCCTGTTTGAAGAAGAAATGGCTCAACGAATGACATAAGTGCGTCTTTATGTCACGTGGTCTCAAGCTGTCAGACACTGTCCGACACGTAAGCATCGTCACGTCTTAAAAAGCTATGTACGCAAGATTAATATTTATCTCGTGTCCAATAGTAGCGTAGCTACGTGGAAGATGTTTAAATACTTGAATCGTAGAGGATGCAGTGATTGAGCACGGCTTTAGGATCACAAGCATCTCTGTCCGTGATAAGTTAGTATTGCTAATGCACTGATTCTACTCTCTACAATCTATTTGGTTGTCATACAACGCATACCATATCAATCTTTCTTTTGAAGTTCTTAACTTCTGATCCTACAAACCTCCACGTGCTCTTTTCCTGGGGCGGTGTGTTTCGTCACCAGGGCCATGGGCACTAACACTATCTGCCCATCTAACAAGTCTGCCGCCCTTGGGCAAGCTCCTATGAGTATCTTGTTTGAGTGCTTCTTGGAGACGAGACACCACGTCGCCTACCTTACTTGAAATGTGTTTTTGCTGCTCCACCAGGACATTCAATTGGTCTAAAAGATCTTCGACTTTGGTACCATTCTCCTCGGGCTGGTGCACAACATGACTTCTCAGTACTAGCCGATGCGTAGGGAGGACAGTCTCACTAGCGTTAATGTGTGAGACTGTCTCTCTTGTCTCGCGCGACGCGCATTCGCCGGGCTGCTCATCCATCTTCTTATCACCAGACTGCTTGCTTGCAGGCGCTGGCTCTGCTGGTTCTGAACCTGGATGAACGGTATCATCCTTGACTACTGGACACTTTTGATACCCCTGGGATGATCAGTAGTAGCCGCCAATGGTGCAACATCCACACATACCTGATACAATGTATCGTCTGAAATAGTTTCTTGAGAGCTCATCACTCGAGAATGCACCGGTTGTGAGGTGGAAGGGTGAAGACAATATCAGAAGCATTGAAAGCTCATTTATATACTGGTTGTATTACATGCGCAATGACATCTCAAGTCCTCACAGGGGTTGATGGTCCCATGCAGTGTGGCTAACATTGTCTGCACGCCAGTGGGGATGTTACCTTTGCTCAAGCCATTCTCTCACTAGTCTACGTCGCCTCCACGTTAAGCCGTTTTCAGTCATTCTCTTCGAATATATATTCCCGCAGTTTTGAAGGTTACTCCTGAGTATCGCTACCACCAGCTTGCCCGCTCAACTTAAATTTTCGCTGAATCCGAATCCACTTTCCTCTCGAGCTTCGGCACTCAGCCGAAGCCGCGAGTCGTGGCTGCACTAGCCTGCGGCAAGCGAAAGCATAAGGATTTGCCCCGCCAACATGCTCTTCACGGGAGTAGCAATCCTCCTTTCTCTCTTTACACTCATTCAGGCCGTTACATTTCCGCAGACTGCCAACGACACCATAGCCTCTTCAGCTGGGACGGGTTACAAGAACGTCGCCTACTTTGCCAACTGGGTCTGTTTCGCTTAAAAAAGAATGTCCAAGGTATACTTTGCTAACGATAGGTACAGGTCATCTATGGTCGTAACTTCAACCCTCAAGATCTTCCAGGCCAGGAACTTACTCACGTTCTTTACGCCTTCGCCAATATTCAACCAGAGACCGGCGAAGTCTACTTGACAGACACTTGGTCTGATACTGACAAGCACTACTCCACTGACTCCTGGAACGATGTCGGCACTAATGTCTACGGATGCGCTAAGCAGCTGTTTCTGCTTAAGAAGCAGAACCACAAGCTTAAGGTGCTCTTGTCGATTGGCGGGTGGACGTACTCTGCCAACTTTGCAGCACCAGCGTCAACACCTAAGGGTCGGGAAACCTTTGCGAGCAGTGCGATCGAGATCCTCGCGAACCTTGGTTTTGATGGTCTTGATGTTGACTGGGAGTATCCCGCCAACGAAGCGCAGGCTAATGACATGGTCTCCCTTCTTGCAGAGACTCGGCGACAACTTAACGACTACTCAACCCAGTACGCCAAAAACCATCATTTACTTCTCACCGTTGCGTCGCCTGCTGGGCCTGCGAATTACAAGAAGATGAATCTCGCCGCCATGGACAAGTACCTCGACTTCTGGAACCTCGTAAGTGTCAAGTCCTTGTGATCTCCATGTCTTCTGTCCATGTTGACATAGGTGCAGATGGCGTACGACTACTCCGGCTCCTGGGACACCAATGCTGGCCACGATGCCAACTTCTTCCCCTTCCCCTCAAACCCCTCCTCCACGCCCTTCAACACGAAGAAGGCGCTGGACGACTACATCTCTGCTGGTGTGCCTGCCAACAACATCGTGCTTGGTATGCCGCTCTACGGCCGCTCCTTCACCCAGACTAATGGCCCGGGGAGGCCGTTCCAGGGTGTGGGGCAGGGGACGTGGGAACTGGGAGTCTATGATTATAAAGCGCTGCCTCAGGCAGGTGCAAAGATTACTGAGAATTTGGACGTAGTGGCAAGCTGGAGCTATGATGCTGCGAAGCGCGAGATGATCAGCTATGACACGCCCACTATCATCGCTAAGAAAGCGCAACTCATCCACCAGCAAGGGTTAGGTGGGGGTATGTGGTGGGAGAGCTCGAGTGATAAGAAGGGTGCTGATAGTCTGATTTCTACGGTGCGTGTTTTTCCTTTCCCACTAGTTAATTTAGGAACGAGAGGAGGAAATGCTAACAATATGGATAGTTTGTTAACAATGTTGGTGGTATCCGTGCGTTGGACCAGAGTGCGAATTTGCTAAGCTTTCCACAGAGCAAGTATCAGAATCTAAGGGAAGGGTTTCCTAATAACTAAATTGAGCCTATTTCTTAGAATCCTGTGTTCTTGAACTAGAAAAAGTATTCATAGTACCGTAGCTAAGTTTTTAACAATAAATTAAGATTAGGGTACAGGATACTCTGCTTATAAAACGCTCTGCTTCTAGAAACGCTCTGCTTCTAGAAATACTATGCTTCTAGAAATACTATACGTCTAGAAACGCTCTACTTCTAGAAACGCTCTGCTTCTAGAAATACTGTGCTTCTAGAAACGCTCTGCTTCTGAAACGCTCTACTTCTAGAAACACTGTGCTTCTAGAAATACTGTGCTTCTAGAAACACTATGCTTCTAGAAACATTGTGCTTCTAGAAACACTGTGCTTCTAGAAACACTGTGCTTCTAGAAACATTGTGCTTCTAGAAACGCTCTGCTTCTAGAAACGCTCTGCTTCTGGAAACGCTCTGCTTCTAGAAACGCTCTACTTCTAGAAACACTGTGCTTCTAGAAACACTGTGCTTCTAGAAACGCTCTGCTTCTAGAAACGCTCTGCTTCTAGAAACGCTCTGCTTCTGGAAACGCTCTGCTTCTAGAAACGCTCTGCTTCTAGAAACACTGTGCTCCTACGTCTACAAAATACGATAAAAAAAATTATGCACTTCTATTCGCATCCACTCTTTACAAAAGTCGGTATTGCCTCTCTCGTTCTCTTGCCTATAGAGACTGAGAATGTCTAAAGATGCTGAAGTTGGCCATAAGGGCGGCGAATCTCCTTGGATTATCGAACGAACGAAAGGATCAAATTCCTGACTTAGCTGACTTCCTCTAGGATATACATTGATTATGTACGTGAGGAGGGCTGGGAACCTTTGCTCGGGAAAGTTATGGTCATTGCTAGTTGTGTTAGACAAAAATGTACTCAAGACTTGTGGGAATCATACATGTAAGCCTCTAATTCAGGGCTGCAAGTTAAGAAGATGCCAAGGCCAAAGTGTGACGCTACAATAGACCACCTTCTGCCAATGGCCTTGTGTTTTCGAAAGCTCTGTCGCTGCTGACATTCTGTTCGCGTGGGGACATCCCCCCCGTAAGCCTTACCAAGCCCGTTAATAAATTTATTAGTAGCAACAGTAGCTGCGTTCTGGCCTCTATATCTCTCCAAATCACTCTGTATACTGATGCAGAGTTCCTCGAAATCGTGGTAAAGTAAGATCCTTAAGAATCGAAATTTGAGACGATCTATATCTGAACGACGCCTGAATCCTTCAGCGTGGTAATAACGTCTTAACAAGTTTTGCATCCTGGAATCGTCGCCATCGAAGATGCTTGGGACGGGGCGATAGCCGAGGTCTGTCTGGCTCCATCTGCGGCAAAACAATCTCAAGAATGTCCCTGAGTCTTCTCGAAGGAAGTGGTCGCCAACTTCAATAATGCTTGCTATGTGCTTCTGGATTTCAGGATGAAGATAGTCTAGTCGCTGCAGGCGTCGAGCGTAAAGAGACTCTGGAGTTCCCTCCCGCCATATAGGCTCATGCTCCGCTGGTGGGCTAGGGGTAGAGGCAGGTGGTGACGGCGATATCGAAGCAGAACTTATGTAGGAAGGTAAAACTGACGGGTTTGAAACGCGCAAAGGAGCGGCTGGTTGGCCATCTGGGTCGTGGACGTCGACAGCAGGGTTTGCTTGAAACAGATATCCATAAGGCATTGTAGTATCTTGATTCACTGGTATATTGTCCACGTTATTGTTCAATCCCGTAATCGGGCCGCAAGCTGTAGTCAGTGTGTTCGGCAATTCTCTCGAACTGATAGAGATTGGATGCGTTGCATTGTTGAAGGCGCTGCAGCGCTCCATTAGTGCCTCGCCGGTGTTCCCAGCACGACCATCCGTTATCACAGTATCAACACTGGCAGACCCATAGGGTAAGCTGCAATGAGGAAGGAAAGTGGCGGACGGTTGGATATCAGCCATGTCTGGATGCGGCGGGTGCTCAGACTGTGCTGCTTGTGTAGAAAACTTCGAGTGGCGATCGAAAGACAGCCTGTGTGGTAGAAGCATTGGCCGTACATATTCTAGATACTCCGGTTCTGCCTTTGCAAGTAAGGACAAGAAAGCTTTCGCTGTCGCGATAAACTAAGGAAAGTTAGCGGAATCTTGGTTGGACTATTCATCGTGCCTCTTCTTCTCTCATTCCAGCCTGGATCTGATCCAAAAGCGGCTTATTATGAGTAAACTCCTGTCTCTTGTTAGCACTAGTATTGCTGTTACTACTAAACCTACAAGATGTATGGAGCGCATAAACTTTTAGGGTAGCAGATTCAAGTGCGTGTCACGAACGCAAGATGATGATACAAAGCTCCTTATATAATTAGATTCACTAGTTTGCATTAGTGTCACGTGACGGTCCATCGTACCGCGTCCGTGCGCCTACTGGTACCAGTACGCGCACGGACACGGTACCGCTAAGACAGCCAAAAGCAAGCATCACATTGCAGCGTTACACCAAGAACATGTAACAGTGCACGTTTTTGTGTTTTAGGTACACGTGGCGATTCTTGCGCTATAATGTTATGCCTGAATAGTTTGTTAACAACTAGCCTACGAGCATTTTATTCGAGCCCTTACACAAAGTCCATTATTAGACTGTCTTCTCCCGCTTCTTGATTTTGAAAGTGTAAGCAAGTATTGAGCCAGTAACTTTATCAGGAGATTCATGTTCGATAGAAGTAAATGAGCGAGCGTCTAACGAGCGGAGCAGAAGAAAGTTCACGGCGCGCAGCATGGGAGAATATTCAAGAGCAGAAGCGCAGCTACATAAGATTCGAAGAGACAGGCAGTAAATTGCGGGATGTAAGGAAGGAGAATTGTCGTAAGCTGGAACTGACCTTTGTCAAGGGACATATCTAGATGCTTCGGTACCACTCTACGCCTTTTCTGGAGGCTGCCTACGTATGTATCGCGGTGGGTATATGCATGCTGGATACTGTGACCGCGCATTGCGACTTCACCTTGCAGGCTGCAACAACAATGGAGCCAATCTGCTTTTGATTATTGGCCAGTCATATAGCTTGGATTGCGAAGGTAGGTTTGAATAAAATGGTGCTGCAGTTGTGTGCAGGGGTGAAACCGCGATCGCTAGCGACTTTACTGAGCCTGACGATAACTTTCAGGTTACAGCCGATTAGCTCGATTCTAATGCGAGTTAGCTTGGTCCTAATGCGAGTTAGCTTGTGAATTTCCACCTATATAAAGGCGTGGTCAGCGTGCATAACAAACGCGGCGCAATTCGCGAAGACTCCCCGCTACATTTCGAGTATTCACAACCATCCTGCGCGTATCTGACTACAAGTCTCTTAATATGCCCGTTGACTGGAGACCCGATAAGCCTCTCCGAGATTATATCAAAGACAACGGCTATTCTCGCCAGACAGAGAAGCAGGAGGAGTATCGTGGCAGAGTATTCAATGACCAAGGCCATATCATGGAAAAGGCCAGCAGGAACAATCAGCGTGATATATACGATATAGAGGGAAGCTTGGAGGTGCAGAGACAGCTGTTATTAAAACTAGCAGAACGAGAAAATTGGGTGATGGAAAAGCCTGAAAGCGGGAGGACATCCCCTGTTAAACGTCTTGAGAGCTTGAAGAAGGACACAGTTCAAGCAATACAAAAGACTTGGAACCAAAGTAACAGATCTACTCCCAAAAAACGATTGTTTGTTGCAGTAATCTAAGTAAAAGCGTAATATACCCTTGCTATCTATAAAACAATGTTATTGTTTAATCCTTTAGATCCTTTCATCTGTGATCGCAGTTACTTTTCTTCTTTGCGCTTTTGGTCTCTATGCGCGAAGATGATCTCCATTGTAATTAATATCCCACACGACGTAGGCGAATATCATACCGTAACGAGAGATTTTTCCTATTCAAACCTCTCAAACATTATTTTGCGAGTCTATCGAGCTATAGTTGGCACAATAAAATTCTTTAACCCTTTCTACACTAGGCACTTGCGTATAGAGAAAAAATTTAAAGTATTGCTGTCGTTGTCGATCATTATAACTTCGCGTCAGATTCTCCTTTAGCCGTTATACCCCTGTTCAACAATGAGTAGCGACACATATTGGGGTTTCGGAACTATTGTAGGATAGTATGGTCATGGAAGAATCAGGTATCAAGTACTGAGGTCAATCTGAAGCACGTCGGTGTATTCCGGGAGTTTCGCCTTATCGCTGCTAGGGTTCGCTGCTAGGCACTGGGCCTCACTGGCGCTCGCTGCAGATTGAGCTGTCCCCATCCTTCCCATCCCATAGAAAGCTACAGGAACATGGATAAAGCCAGTCAAGCACTGGCGGAAGCTGCTTCTGGGAATGTACGCCTTGACCGGCTGCAGCGCAGCGTGCGCGAAGTGGCCTGCGTAGTTGGGCCGGGCTGGCGCTGAGGAGTCTGCGCGCTGTGAAGGCCCCGAAGAGCTGCGCATAAGGCTAGGAGGCGCTTACTAATGGTGAGGCCAACGAAGTTACCTTGGAAGACGGATATTCCGCTAGTGGTATGGGTAGCGCCGAAGCGGGACCTTTCCTGGCGGCTGATCTGCGCGTCGCTAGATCGCCCATTCTCCCGCTGCGCAGTTGGAGCTCCATAGCGGGAGTTGCACGCAGTTGATGATGCGCTTTGATGATGCACTCGCAAGCAGGGCCGTAGCTAGCATCGTCGTTGGATTCCCAGCTAGAAGTAGCTAGCCTTGGCATTCTCAGCCGAGAGATGGCATCTGCAGACGGTAAGGCGCAACGCTGCAGCTCATTGCAAGCTGGGAGGGCGGCGATTGGTGGCCGCCGCGCCATGCCAGCAACACCATACACCCTCGTCAGTCTGCGCAAGCGCCAGAAGTAAGCTGCAGACCCCGCACACTTTGTAATCGATCCCTGGGGCTTGAAGTCCAGATAGTAGAATTTACTACAGAACCACTCTTAGGAAGTGCAATCATCGCTTAACAACAATAAAGCAGCACTGGCTCAGCGCTTGCATATCCTGCGAGCACAACGTGCATTATGTATAAACGGAGCCCGCAGAAGATTTACTCACAGCTCCACGATCGTGACAGCGTTCGCATCTTGGAACTGGCTCGGGTCCACCAACAAGACACTCCATTCTGCGGCCGCCTAATAACCATCGGCCTGGACGAAAGACCAGACTACGTTGCACTATCGTATGTCTGGGGGAAAGAGTCGTCCGACGATCCGATGCTTCATGTGGACGGACATCCGTTGCAGATCAGAGCGTCTCTTTGGGAATTGTTGCAAGAATTAACAACCCGTGTCAACCCCATTAGACTCTGGGTGGACCAGATCTGTATCGACCAGAACAACGAAACTGAAAAAGAGCAGCAAGTCCAGTTGATGTCGAGGATATATGTGCAGGCTCAGCGAGTCATAGGCTGGTTGGGAGTTCATGACAATGACAGCCGACTTGCGTTCGATCTGCTCTTTGTAGTAGGATACTCTGCGCACGCGGTACAAGCTGGATCCAAATGGCGACACACGGTCGATGCCCTGATGATAGACAAGCATCTACAAGTATTGGGAGATCTGTTCGACCCAAGAAAAAGAACGGTTCAAGCTGCTGCCCGTCTGGTCCAAAGACCCTGGTTTTCCAGACTTTGGATCGTACAAGAGGTCGCTCTTGCCTCCACTCTTGAACTCTGCTGTGGCAATTCTTTCATCTCAGGCGACATTTTCTTCAACGCCGTACGGATTTTGTGTTCTGTTGTTTCCCACCCACCGATGCCCTGGCTGCAGAAACCTTACCGCAATGCACACAAACTTGGGCAGTTGAGAGCACAAGTAAGTGAGGGGCAGAACCACTCTTTCCCCCACCTAGCCCATACACTTAGTGGATGGCTTTGTGAGAAAGACCAAGATCGACTGAATGCCCTCTTTGGGCTGATATTCCGGAACAAGCAGGCGTGGTTCACGCCTACCTACAGTATGTCAGCCGTCAGACTCTACTCCGAATTTGCGCAGGCACACATACGTCTCAAAGGAGCTTTAGATCTCCTACATTTTGCTGGCTGTGCAGACAATAGTACACATACCCTCTTGAAAATCGAGGACCGTGTGGTACTACAACTTGAACCTCCTCCTGACGATATCCCATCGTGGGTGCCGGACTGGCGGGTGCAGTCAAGACCACTGGTGCTTACAAAAGGTTTCGAAGATGCTTCTCCTGGATTTTCTGCCACGATATCGGACCCGGAATTCGAGTTCTATGACAACATACTTCGTGTGTGTGCCCGAGAGATGGACAAAATAAAGGTGTGCGGATGGCCATACGTTGAGTCGCTCGGGAGACGTATGAAGATGACAGAACATGAGACGTTCAACCACTGGTTTGGCTTGGCGAAGACAGTTTTGAACGGTGTTGACGTTGAACCAATGTTTGCGTCAACCCTGGTCATGGACGGGAAAGTGGCGGTGGTCGAGCGTCAAGGAATTGGTGCCAACTCTCATGCTGTTCCGAGCTTGTTTGAACATTGGGCCACCAAGAACCTTGACGACTTTGGCGGCCCTTTTAAAGGAGACTGGAAAGATGGAATTGATGATTCAACCCATTACGGATATATTGCGGAGGAATTGTGCCGTGACCGAGCATTTTTTATCACAGAAGCTGGGCGGCTAGGATTAGGTTCCGTTCACGTGTCACCCGGCGATTCCATCCACCTCATTCACGGGCTCAAAGCTCCGTTCGTGATCCATCGCAAGTCGGAAACACATGTCCTTCGCGGAGAGTGTTATGTCTACGGCTTGATGGACGGGAGGGTACAACGCTCTAGCAAAGACTCTTTTCTATACCTGAGATAAAGCCGAATGCAGAAGTTGCATCCCCTGGGCGCTGGATTCGGAACATGTTAAGGTACAAGTCTATATCTCTATTGCTCAATGACGATTGCAACTAAAAGTAACCTGCTAAGCTGATACCGTCTTATTCGACTCGTCTTGGTTCGCCTAACTTCCGATGGGTGGCCACCCACCACCAATCCCCCGCAACCATTCACGCCACCGGAGCTCTCTGATGCTATGAAGAGTTTTCATTGCAGTGGAACCCTCGCCCGATTGCTTATTCCAATAGTAGACAGTGCCTACTGTCCTCATTATGCCCGTCCTCGTTAAGCTTCGCTGTAAACGCCTCGTGCAAGTTCGTCGTATCGGATTTTAGTTCGTCATTTGAGCGGCTTGGCTGGACCTGAATTAGCTAAATCCTTACTTGAAAGCCTTACACTGAGAATCTGCCGCTCGTGCTGCGACGGACACAGTAGATCTTATGCGGGAGTGTGTTTGTCGCAGGCCAAGCGCTGTTGGAAACCTTGTTACTAATAACGCCGTGCGATGACCTTTATATAAGCTCAGCTAGGAGGCTACAAACAATACAACATACACTCTCTCCTAATCTTCCGTCTAAAATACCCGCACCTAACCGTGCGACAGT
>MU006397.1:0-23343 GCA_010093695.1 Plenodomus tracheiphilus IPT5
GAGACGTAGCATAAGAAGTGTAAAGTTAGATTAGCGTTAGTAGCCCTTTCGGCTCGGCCGCCGGGCGTAAATAAATTGTGTGTGTGTGTGTGTAGGACTTACAGAGACCTCCGCAACCAGGTATTCGGGAACCTTTCTGGACGAAACAACCTCCGGGCCATCCTTAACAAGCCACAGTTAGCCACCAAAGCTATCCAGTTTGTAGAGCAGACGCAGATCCTTGGGCAAAATGGGGATCAGAGACACGTACACGACAGCCAAGCGCTGGGGGGAGACTGAAGGTATTGCAGCCGCAACACACGAGGCAAGCGCCTCTACGAGACTTGCACCATAGTACAGAAATACGAGGCTTCGAGTACGGCACACAGACAGCAGCGATCACATGGGGGGCATAAATACAGGCCAATACGTCGCTCCTCGCGACAAAATATACATAGTCGTAGATGGAAGCCAGACATCGCAGGCCTCTGGGGACAGATGGCTCTTTCGAGAGTGAAGTGGGGCGGTGCAGATTCACGTCCGCACCGCGTCGGCTGTCTGCCACGCCTGTCAACCGGGCATAGCTGCGGAATACGCGGCTGAAACCGAGTAGGATCAAATGAATGAATGAATGAATGACCCCGCAAAAGAGGAGAGCAACATACAGACACACACCACGGCCCACCAAGAAGGTGCTCCAGCTACACGAGGGGCTCAGCAAGCGAGAGAGCGCGCTGCTGGTGCAGCTGCGGACAGAGAAGATAGGATTCAACGACTTCCTCGTCAGCCGAAGAGTGCCAGGAGTCAACAGCCCGCGATGCAAGTGTGGGGAGAGGCGACAGACCGTCGTCCATATCCTCCTCCACTGTAGGACGTATAGGGACCTCCGTAACCAGGTATTCGGGAACCTTTCTGGACGAAACAACCTCCGGGCCATCCTTAACAAGCCACAGTTAGCCACCAAAGCCATCCAATTTGTAGAGCAGACGCAGATCCTTGGGCAAAATGGGGATCAGAGACGCGTAGACGACAGTCGAGCGCTGGGGGGAGACTGAAGGTATCGCGGTCGCAGAATACGAGGCAAGCGCCTCTATGAGCCTAAAAGCACAGCATTCAGTCAGTAGAACCAGTATCTAGATGGGCCTGGCAGCATATGTAGATAGTGGTTGATGGAAAACGGCAGGTTTTCGGGGACAGATGGTCCCGTTCGAGGGATGAAGTGGGGCGGCGCGGAACAACGTATCCACGCCACGTCGGATGCCTGCCAAGCCTGTCAGCCGGGCATAGCTGCGATCAAATGAATGAATGAATGAATGAATGACCCCGCAAGTGATGAGCGCCATTCGCAGCCTCAAGGCGAATAATAAATTCTCACGGTTCCAATGGATTAATAGGCTTAGTTTATAGAGTTGTAGTTGGTGTATACGAATCTGTAGCTATTGTTCCTTCACGAGCTAGTCTCCAACAGGATCTTCGCAATTCTAGTCACGTCGTTGATCTTTTCCTTAACGTAGTTGTCCCTTCACCTGTAGACCCCTGTCTAATCGTTGGTTCACATCTCCATTGCACATTCGGAGGTCTGCAAAGAAAGTGTCGTAGACGCTTCTGGAAAGTTGTCGGCATGCGCCACAGCTATTCTCAGCAGTCTCTGTGATCAAGTTATATTTATGAAAACTCGGTATATGCGCTTCTGGGATTGGTTAAGATCATGACGCTTGCATGACGTAATATTCATTCGATATGACGGGAACAGTCACAACGCACTGATTTCTCGCAACCTACACCTACGACCGCCAAAATTGAATCCTACAATTAACGCAAAGCGCTTCCGTAAAGCGAAGCATTCGGCGGAACTTTGGCGGCTGTACTGCTCAGGCTGGTGCATCGGGACGAGATACTTGGCCAGACAAACATTTCAGAGAATCTTGCCCCGATGAATACCGGTAGTCGGCCCGTGGTCCGCTATGGTGTCTTAGATATTAGTATACGCTCACCAGCCTTGCAGCTCTTAGCCGAATGTGCAGGCGACAACATCCCCACGCGCGGTCAAACTCCATCCGAGGTTGCGGAAGGGGCTCAATATTCACAGAAGCCGTTGCCACTCTTAGCTGACGAAGCGTTGCTTGTACACTATTACAGTGAACATCTAGGTCGCTGGCTAGATTGCACTGATGGGTCACGCCAATTTACACTGATGGTGCCAAGAGAAGTGAAGCACTGTCCCATACTTCGATACGCAGTTCTATCGTTTGCCTCTCGTCATCGGAGAGACTATGACACTGCGGAAGACACGTATCAGCGATGCATCACTCTACTCATCGACCGCCTCAACGAAAACCCCACAAGTCACAGCGACAAGCTTTTATGTGCTATAGTGATCTTACACTATTGTGACCAGCTCAGTGATACATGTAAGTAAATCAATCACTTCGACTGCTAGACTAACGCTATGTAGTCCAAATTGGTACGGGACCACAGACTGATCGGCATTTGGCAGGTTACTCCGCAGTTTTCAACGATTCGCCAGATCGGCATTGCATTGATCCTTCGGCTCCCACGTTACGTGAGGCTGCGTTCTGGGTCTATGTTCGCCAAAGTCTCTATCATGGCTCTATCAACCAAGAGCTTCCTACTTTAGACTTCTCACTGAAACTGCGCCCCACCCCAGCTTCTATACAGGACTCACACCCCCTGGACCGGCTACGAGTGGAGACTGCCTGGGCGAATCAGGCAACATGGAATGCCGCATGCGTGGTCGAGTTTTGCCTTAACCAGTCACGAGATAAACTGGTCGATGAAATCAAACAATGGGAGCAACACTGGGATGCGATCCAAACATGGCGCAGGGATAGGCCGATAGCATTCGAACCAATGTGGTCAGGTCCTGTTCAAGAGGAGAGTACCTTTTCTGGAATTTGGTTCATAGCAGACTGGCACGGTATGTTCACATAAAGCACATGCATCCAGAACTAATGAGTCTACAGCGGTCGCATTTTGCTACTATCACTTCGCCTGTCTCCTGCTGTACATCTATAAACCCGGTCTTGAGTTCGCAGTTTGCAAGGTGGATGGTGAGCGGTCAGATACAGAAGTGCGTCTCCCAAAAAGCGCAGAGTAAGCCTGCCTTATTAATGTCCTTACAGTGCCAGATCTTGGATCACGCGAGGGCTATATACAATTCCTGCAAGTGTTCACCAGAAACAGTGCCAATATTGATATTGCTGAGTCAATCTGCCTTCATATGGGCCCCGCTGCTATTTGATCCAAAAGAGCGGAATGAGATTATTTCTCTTCTTATAGATTTTGAGAAAAGTCATAATTGGTCGACCACCAGGATAGTCAGTGCACTCAGGAGCACGTGGGGCATGGGTCGAACGTGATACGGCCACTCGCAAAAATCTATGCCTTCAGCAAGCTACTGAAACAAAAGTAGACCTATATGGCGTTGCATGGCATCGAATCATTTAACTCCATCCACTATTTGAGGTTGTTCCGTGCATGAATTGATGGCTAGTTGACAACCCATTAAGTATTGCTTGTAAGAAGACTTCACGACAAATTGGGACTGTACGTACTGGTCGGTTCGAACTCCAGGAAAAGGTACGATAACCAGTGCGCTCAGCTATACTCTCTGTCGCTACATAAAGCGGAAGACTCCTCCTTTTTTGTTACTTTCGCCTCGCCAGACACCGCTGAATTGTTCATTTGACGATAATCACTTGCTCTTTTTCACGATTCTGTGATCGACACGGTGTTCGCGGCAAGGCACCATGAGAACGACAGCGATGGAACGGCTATGACAAGATGTGGCAAGGTGCAATGAAGGAGCCGCATCGTCAGTAATATCATACTATTCTAGTTGCAAGTCCTTCTGGTCTGTGGAAAAGCGCTAGGGTCGAAAGTCCTGACAGGCAGGAGAGGAGGATCAGGTCACGTGGTTCCGCTAGATAGGTAAGCCGAGTTCGCTGGCTTTCAGTGCGACGCTGGATGACGTTCCGCGGGGCAAGCGCGGGAACTTCGGAGGCTGATGATCACCTTGCTTACCTGGTCGGCTCGGTCGATAAGGCGTGGGGTGCAAGGAGATCAGATCGTGGAGAGGGATGAGCAAGAGGCCAACCACGACCGGTGAGTAGGGCTGTCGCGGCCCTTCTAAGTATTCAATAACCTACCAATGACTGCTCACACGCTTTCCCGCAACAGAGCAAGCGACAATGTGGCTCAACTCTTAGCTATCTTGATTGGCAACTGTGCGTGCGGCGTCAATTGCGGCGGCCAGCCCACCCGCCAGTCATAATGAGCGATAGCATCATACGATGGTCACATGACGTATGGCTATGTTTCCAATGATAGCTTCTAGCCACAGGCTCAGCTTGATGTTGGATGTGGCTTAGATCACAAGCCGATGGAACGAGTCTAACTTCGTTGAGGAACGAATGGTACCATAATTGTCGGCCGTTCTCGGCAGTTAGTCTAACCATGTGCGTCAGTTCCCCCCTCCTTACAGGTAGAAAGCTTAACCACTGTTTTCACTGCGGCCGTCATGCCACAATTTGCAAAAGCCTGTGGACTACTTATTCGGAACCGCCTCGCAGTCCTAAAACTTACGATGAAGTTTAGTTTCAACCCATCGTATCAACCGCGACTTCGAGTCTCAATTCTTCTCCAATCGGTGCAATAGCGCCCCCCACCAGCCCTTACACAGGTTGTGTATCGAGCGCGCCCAACGTTGCAACTAGACTGCGAGCTCTTAGAATCGACTAAGCCAAAAAAACACAGTGCCATATTCTGTGCGAAGTAGACAGCATCCCAGTCGCGTTCCTCACTGCGCCGCTGTCGGTAGACTTGAGCACCGACATCCACGCTTCGCCTAGGAACTATCCCTCCGCGATCCCTCCTTTTGCGCTCTTTCTGTGCTTCGATTTAGCATGTCTTCGCTAACATCACATCACTTCTCGTTGGATCCGCGAAAATTGCCCACTCCACGACTACGCCCAGGTGACGAAGCGCGGGTCGGGACAGCACAGCGCTGCCAAAGGCGCTGAGTTTCAAGGGCATGTGTGAGCGGCCGAGCACGCAAAGTGCGATGCGATGGAAGGCGGCCACAATGTCAAAATTGTCAAGCCAACCACGGATTGTGTGTCTAAATACAAAGTCGTAAAGGCCGTCTCAAAATGTGAGCTCTCCCTTCCCTTGTAAGGAAAGATTTGACGACGCGAACCCCAGCAGAGCCACAGAGCAGATTCAGTACATGAGTACTTTCCTCAAATCCCTTAAAAACTCCGTCACAGAAGAGAAAAAACAGGAAATAGACGAACTTTTGGAACGAGTATGCCACAACTCGGGCCTATACATGGCCTTTAACTAACATATTGAACGTTATGAATAAAGTCTGCGATAACTAACAGACAAGACACAGGTTGAAGGCAAACGTTGATTAATCTTTGTATGAATTGTGAACCAGCAGCAATGCCGGAATGCTGTCTAACGCTCTAGTACAAACAGATAAATCACTAAAAACTCGCTCAGATCTACATGCAGTACCACTCGATTTGTACACCCTCGAGAGCCTTCAAAACATGGAAATCCAGCCCCGTTTGACGATTCGTCACCATGATGAGGTCAAAGCCTTCCAGACTTTGCTTGTTCCACTGCGTCGTGTCGTCAAGCTTTGGTGCAAAGAGAATTGCGGACTCGTCTACGAGCGGATCTGCAAACATGACATCCACATGCCATTTCCCCAGGAGATGCGTCAGCACTGCCACGCCGGGTGAGCACGAAAGCACCGATTGCCCTGTCTTGAACCCAACACCAACAACGAGGACTCGTTGTCTACGAAGACCGGATGACTGCATCGTGCTCGACGTTCCGCCAATGGATACCATTGCCTTATCCGCCAATCGCGCTGGCCTCTTCCACATGGTCTCAGTCGCTGCTTGGAGCAACGGAAAGCTGCTATTGGCAAGCAGGTAGTATGGGTTGATAGGGATGCAATGCCCACCTACACCAAGACTAGGCATAAAAGGCTGATAACCAAACGGCTTAGTGGCAGCTGCTTGACAGACTTCGTATGGGTCGATACCATGCGGCCCACACGCGTCAGCCATCTCGTTTGCGTATGCAATACACACCATGCGCTGACAATTCTCATACAGCTTGGTCATCTCTGCCACTTCGGGCTTCGATACAGTAACGACCTCGTCAAACACCTGACTGTACAAGTCATGGATGCTCTGAAGAGAGCCCTCAGTGATGTCATCTAGACCAGAGATAATCTTAGGTATGCTGCGAAGTGGAGGGTCTATTCGGCCAGGGTCGACTCTCTACATGAGGGTCAGACGTCTTCGCTCAATTGCGCACCCTGTTTTGGTATACCCACCTCGGGACTCATGCCTGCCTTAAGATTCCTCGTTTTCATCAAGTCGCCTAGTAATTGGCGAGTCATACCCACTGACACCGAGCTTTCGATGACTATAGTTGCTCCAGGCCTTGCGTATAGACCGATGGTAGTCAGAGCAGAACGGATGTTCGAAATGTTGACGCTCTTGTTTGGTAATAATGTAGTGGGGACAGAGACAAGGATGTGAGTAGCTTTGGCGATCTCATTCGCCTCCGAGGTCACTCGAACCGATGGGAACAGCGCAAGATCCTTGGTGACCGCGTCGAGACGCGTTTTAGAAAGATCGAATGCAACGACGTCGAACTTGGAGGCAAAAGTAGTTACAAGGTGCAGACCGACATAGCCAACACCAATGACTGCCTGGAAGAAATTTAGATATGGGATCAACAACGGTGATTGGGGCTTGGACTTACTATCAATGGCTTTTCACCGACGTCTACAGGGGGCATCATTGAAGAAGACGCATCTTCAAGTAGGTATGCATTGATGAATTCGGGAGGTGGTGACACAGTTCCATCTGTACTTCTTGAAGAATTCCATATACCAATAACGTCTGGGTGGCGAGCGAGGATCCCCATAATGTAAAAGTTGAAATTGCGTAAAAAGTAACTCAAACGTAGGAATCCCTTTGCGTTGTGGAGTGATGGGGAGATTCTATGGATAGAAGACGGCTCAAACAGATTGCACGGCCGGGAATGGGAAAGGAAGCATCATTTATGTTATGCACAGCTCACCAGTCGAATCATTGAGACAAGGTAGACATTCCCTCGTGTCGGGCAAGCTAGGACCCCAACAGTAGTGAACTAGAATTTCGAGATCTGCATATTGGTAGTCTAGACTACCTTTAGGCTCTTTGATGTTCCGGATGCGTAAGGATTTCGTGGAGTGTGAAGTACTTGCCCAGGCAAGCAACTGGGCGGGTGGTTGTTCACGTGATGCAGCAGTGGGGCATACCGAGGGTATGCCATGAATCCGATATCCATTTGTAGTCCTTTTACAGCGCACTAGAATGTGTATGTACATGCTTACTCGCCGAAGTCGTCGGGAGAAAAAACAGAACCTATTGCCAAGTATTCCAGTAGGAAGCTGGTGTACGTGGCGCACTTTCTGATTTGGTGACCGTTGGAATACCCACATTGACCAATTGGAAGCCACTCTGACCCCACAAACTGCCTGTCACAGTTAGTCTCTTGTTGACTATGATTTTGGGATTTTCAAGTCCCTCACTGGGCCTCCCTTGGTCATCCGGTCACGCACACTAAAGAACAAAGAAAACGTTTTCGCTTGTATACCGTGACAAGCATCGCGGACTCAACACCCTGACGACGTCACTAGTTTTGTCCGAATGCAGTGCGCTCGTGACGACACGCTGACTTGCTTTGGCTTAGCAAATTGAACGAAATCATTGCTCCACAATCAGTATCAAATCGCCTATATCTTATTAACACTGCATTCGGTTAAACTGCGGATTCGCGGTGTTAGGCATTGAGTATCTCGGCGCCTTGTGAACTTCGCCATCTCGTTTCCGGACAGCTACGATGACAGCTACTATCTCCGGTGGGGTAGTTTGGTTCTCAGGGAATTCTGTACGCGCCCTATGTACGGGGTTTAGGACGACTTGATACTGAACGTGAAAGTTGGCAGCGCTCAAACATCTCCCGCCACATCGCTCTCAGTAATGTCAGCAAACCTACCCATCTCACCAGTCTCAGCAATACAAGCAAACGAGATCATCGATATACACATGGTTGATGAGATCGACCAAGTACCAGGAGAGCATGAGCTCCCGCTAACCTTCACCGACGGACGTTCCAACATCACCTCGGAGGCACCTCTCACGGCCTGCGCAACGATCGATTTCGCAACACCAGTATGGTCACGAGCCTCAACCCTCGCACCTGTAGCGGTCATCCAAACATACAACCCTGCGCAGAAGCTTATACTGCATGACAGCGAGGCCGGCTATACTGTTTGGACCGAATACGACGAAGAGTGTGATGTTCAAGTGCCAGCAGACGCTTTCGTCACATGTACTTCACAACGTAGTAGGGGATATAGCATCAGTGTCCCTGTAGACCTGCCCAACAGGCCAACCGGTCGAAGAAGCAGTCTCCCTGCTAAAGCTGAGCTATACTATCAGAAGGCGAAGTATTGGACACTAAAGAACACACGACCGAAGTGGTTCCAACGAACCTTTGAGTACTCCTGCTACGTTCTCCTTTTGGCTCTCGTCTACTTCTTCTTGGTCGGAAAACCTTTGTGGGTTGGTGCGATTCACGGCTTTTGGTATGTCTGCTTTGTGTGTCCGAAGTTCTGCACGACCATCTCACAAGAGTAAAAGGATTATCACCCACGAAGGCCTCGCTCTCAAGGCTGGAACAGCAATTTTCTGGGGAGTGGCGGCATTGTAAGTTCTCGATCATCCAAACAATAGCAGCAGTGCGGCTGACCGTTCGCTTCCTAGCTACGCGATCGCTCCGCTCTGCTGTCTCTTTCAGCCATATCCGGTCTTCGACGAAGAGTTCAAAGCCGCAAATTCCGAGAAGGCGAAGGAGACATGCCTTCTCATACCATGCTATAAGTCGGAAGCCGCGATTACAGCCACATTGGAAGCTGCACTAAATATATTCCCTCGTAAGCTCTTCACTACGCTTAGCTCAAGAAATTCCAGGCTGATGAAATTGTGTGCAAGCATTGAATATCTTCGTGCTTGACAACGGTAACAGCCCAACGCCTTTCGACAATACACAGAATATCTGCAAGAAGTTTGGTGTACGATACTTCTGGATTTCTACTGGCTCCAAGATTGTTGCTCAATTTATCGGCTGCCAGGCTGCTGCACAATTTCCCTACGCCCTGCTCATTGATGACGATTGTACACTACCCAAGAACTTCCCGCTTCGAACCGAACGCATCGAACTCGGAACCAAGAAACGCCAGGTGAAATGCTTGGGTTATGCCATTGCCTCAGTCGGAACCGGAGGCTCTTTAGGCACAATGTGTCAACAGGCGCAGGATCTTGAATACAAACTTTCTGGGATGGGACGCTACTTCTTCGGCTCTTGGGGCAGTGCCAGCTTCCCTCACGGCGCCATTGCACTCTGGGATCGGGAGTTTCTCTCCATTTGCTTTCGCAAGCATCCAGGATTTCCGATTTCCGAGGACTGGTTCTTTGGGCATGTCGCACGCGAACTGGGTGGTCGGATACAAATGTGCAACGAAATCTTCGTCAAGACTGAAACCCCACCGGCATGTGTCAGAAGTAGTAAGCAGGGGGAGAGAGCCGGGTATGGAGAAATGACCGTTGTCAGCCAGCGTATGACACGATGGAATTTCTTCTTTGTGAGTCGCATTTGGCACAATTCCATTTACCTTCTATTCTCATGGAACTTGGGCTTCTATGAGCTGAGCACCAAGATTGTGGTCTTTCAAGAGGTAAGTAATAGTTGGCATTATAGCTACTTCTCTAATTTCGAAGACGCGCACGTTTAGTAACACGAATTTTGATTAGGTTTACGAATCGCTCGTGATGATGTGCTTTCCTGTTGTCACACCTGTACTTATGGCCACCCAGCCTCTTTTCACGACTTACATTACTTTCGCGGTGATCGGAATGTATGTCCTTACCGTGTCAATTTTCAATGAGTTCCACCTTCGTCGAAAGGATGCTCAGATTTCTCGCAAAGTGGTTTACCTCTATTATCCTGTCTACAAGTCATTTCTTCGCTTGGTAAATGTCTGGTCTACGTAAGGCAACCTTGTACGTGCAGGCAGTATACGTAGCTAATAATACTCTAGCTATCGCGCAGCGTACATGTACGCACGATATTTCCGTGGTAGACACCCTACAATTTACCAGAACGAGAAAGCAATGGAGATCCTCGTGCGCCTCATAGAACAGGACCATTTAGGAATACTTCATGAGGCGAGTGTCGTCTCTATTCAGGTATAAAAGTATTGTATTTTTAGCTTTCCCATTAAGGCATGCTACTACTACATTAACGGCTCTATCTAAAACCTGTGAGGATGTAAGCGGCTGCATTGTAAAACAACCAGTGTCAGAAGGCAAGATTAACGTACGTGGCGTATAATTCGATTAGGCAAGTGAGTTAATCACTCTGGTAAGACCTTATCTATATTCGTACTATTGCCTATATTAACTTAGTATATTACAATGCCTCAATATCTTGAAAATGCTACTAGTTTTAAGAGAGGCTTAAATAATACTTCCAACAGTCTAGGCTGTTAATAGGGACGTAAATCTCTCTTGATAATATGCTGCAGCAATCTGCAACGTTTCTTAAAGTTGTTAAGTTTCAAGAGAGAGCTGCGGGCGAACGAGGCCTCAAGTGACAACGATGACGGGTTCGCATGACGGTCATCACCACCACACATGAGAATCGCGAAGTATATGGTCTTAGGCAATGAGCTCCTATAGCTCAGTGTGTTCAGCCTTATCAACGACTTAAGCAATATATTGTTCATACCCAGATGCTACATCGATCGACCAATAGTGCTATCTACCTTCTTGATACTCTTTTCAGAAAGTCTACTCTTTACTGTCATAGTACCAAGACCACCTCCAGTCCTCCGTTCACGTCATTCGTACTCATGGACCAGCTTTCTTTATATCCTCTGATTGGATGCCTAGAGCTCGAGGTACCTACCAGGGTCTCCAGCTTACTCCCTAGCGCTTGCATAGGTCGCTGAGGCTGTCTGGTGTTGCTGGCACGGCGCGACGGCTGCCAATCGCCGCCCTCCCAGCCTAGATGAGCTGCAGCCCTGCAGCTCAGCGTCCACAGCCTGCTCACGCGTGCCGTCTCTTAACTGAGGGGCCTCAGGCAGGCTATGGTTGTGTCATCACTCGCCGGGCGATCTAGCAAGGCGCAGATCCGCCAGGAAGGGTCCCGCTTTGGTGTTACCCACGCTACGAGCGGAGCAGCGGTCTTCCAGGCAACTCTGTCGGTCTTACCATTAGTGAGTGCATCCCTAACACTGTTAGCACCCCCCTAAACCCCGAGCTCACAATGCGCAGACTCCTCAGCGGCGGCTCGAGCGGACTTTGCAGACCACTTCGCGCACGCTGCGCTCGAGCCCGTCAAGGCGTTCGTGCCACGGAGCCTGCTGCACGACCACATACACGTGCAGCTTGCCCGCAATGCTGCCGACAGCAGCGTCAAGACGCTCGTGGTGTGGGGACTCGGCGGGGTCAAGATGCAGCTGGTGCTGGACTACGTGCAGTAGCACCGCGACGAGTACAAGGCGAGGTTCTGGATCGAGGCGAGCCGCAAAGAGTCGCTGGAGCGCGACTTCGTCCGCCTATACCAGACGCTGTTTGGTCTGCACACGTCTGCTGGGGCAGAGACGACAATCAGCGTGGAGGATGCCGTGACTGGAGTGAAGAACTGGTTTGCGGGCCAGCAGGCCCGTGCCTGATGGTGTTCGACGGCGCCGACACAATCGAAGACGAGGAAGCGGGCGGGTACATCGACATCAAGCACTTCATCCCCAGCGCAGCGGCCCTGGACGTCATCTTCACGATCCGCAGCGGCACAGCGAAGGACATGACACGGCTGGACGGAGTGCAGGTGGGTGAGATGGAGGCAGCGCAGGCTGCAGAGCTGTTCCAGAAGTACGCCAAGATTCTGCGCGATAATGCGAGCACGGAGGATGAGATAGTAGCTATAGTGAAAGAGCTCGGGTGTCTGGCGCTGGCTGTCACACTTGCTGCTACGTATATCGGATTGACGCCGCGGCGGCAGAGCGACATCAAGGCGTACCTGCCAGAGTACAGGCAGCGATGGCGAGAGCTGCTTCGACGCAAGCCCGAGAGCCTGGTGCATCAGTACAGCGAGTGCGTGCTGACGACGTGGGAGACGTCGTATGCTACTGTAGCCAGCCAGTGCGCAGAGGCGTCGGTGCTGATGACGATGCTGTCGTTCTTAAGCTTTAACGACATATACGTTGAGCTGTTCTGCGCTGACACTGTGCAAGATCGCGCAGAACGAACAGACGAGACTGGCGCGAGCTGGAGAGGCCTAGTCTCTCCGCAGCAGCCAGTAGACGTGTATAAGATTGAAGAGTGGTTTGCAGTGCTGCAGAAGTACTCGCTCTGCAGTGGAAGGCTGAGCAGCAGGGCTATGCGATGCACAAGCTGTTGCACGCTTGGGGCCACAACCAGCTTACCGCGGAGGAGCAGAGCAAGTACAGTCAGGCAGCGTTTAGGCTTGTTGTTGAGGCGATTGAGGGCTGTAGTCGCGCGCCAGACGGCAAGTTACGCCTAGTACTGCACGTGATGGGGAGCTTTGCCGCGCTGAGTGGAGCGAGTGATAGGACGAATGGAATCACTGAAGATGTGGTTGACGAGGTAGCAGGCGTAGGAGGATTCATGACGGATGTAGGACTGTGGCCAGAAACGCGTACAAGTGAGGAGTATGTATGGCAAGCGCGGCGTAGACTGCTTGGCGTGGATGATCCTGACACCATCACAGCAATGAGCAATCTTGCCGTCACGCTCGGACAGCAGGGATGTCTAGAAGAAGCAGCGTTGATGCAGAAGGAGGTGCTGGTGAAGCGGCAGCTGATCTTGGGCGAAGACCATCCTGACACCATCTCGGCGATGAACAACCTCGCCGTCACACTCGGAGACCAAGGCCAGCTGGACGAGGCGGCCAAGATGAAGAAGGAAGTGCTGGAAAAGATGACGCGGGTCCTTGGTGAAGAGCATCCTGACACCAAAGTAGCTGCCCAGAACTTAGCTATTCCGGTCCGTCGTCAAAAGAAACGATCTCTTTTGCGATTTCTTAGGATAAAACCGAGAAAGTAACATTCACAATGTTCTCATAACGAGTAAATTACGGAAAATAAACACAGACTTCTCAGCACGCTACTTCAAGCCTATGTCTGCCAAGAAGAGCTAAATGTCCATACCCTGTTAGACAAGTTTGAGGACATTGTTGTTTGACCGGCGAAACTCCCGGGACGCACAACCCTCATCTTAAATTGACCTTCCAAGCGCAGAACACACACGCAGCACTCTCCTACACGCGCGCCATCCGCGAACACCGCAGTGCCAGCGAGCTCCGAGGCCCCCCTACACCAGCCCCGTGCATTCGGGCTTCCGGCACGCATCACCCGTGTACCGAGGCGGAGGCCCCAGCTACGCTGAATCCGAGGGCGCGTCAGACACTATACGGGACGACAGCGAGTACGACTACGAGGGCAATTATGGCGTGCTAATGCGACTGGGAGTGGAAATGTACATGCCCTTTGAGCACGATACATCTGCGTGGATAGCCACCTGTATTCAAGTTCAAGAGCATTGCATTGCGCAGCATGCGTAGTTTACCGACATGTCGTATGAACAGATACCTCCCGTGTAAACTGCTCTTGGAAATCCAGATCATGCCAGTAACACTGGTCGTACATTCGGGGTATACCGCCAAAAAACAAAAACGCCATGAAAACTCCACACGGCACTCAGTGGCGCACATGTGTGAGACGCAATGGCCTACACACCAGATATAGCACATGCAATTCCCATCAACAACCTAGCCCAAAGGCTTCTTCGTTACAGGGATCCAAATCGACATCAGGGCCGCGGAAGATTCCTCAAAGCTCTGCCCCTCAGCCAAAGGCAGGGTTACCATGGGCAACGCAATCGCGAGGGAGATTCTATAGGGATTTAGCTTCATTAGGGACCGTTTGGAGGTGAAATTGACTTACTCGGACGACGACAGATCCAGCGCGAACAATTGCGTTGTCTCCGATTCTGACACCAGCCTCAATGATGCAGCCGTCACCAATATACACGTTCTTACCGATGAAGACTTCTTGCGCAATCTCCGTACCGTTACTACCTTTCAAAGCTCTGTTATCGGTCGGTGTCTTCATCGTTATGATAATAATGCGATTGCCAAGCCTAGTGTTAGCGCCAATGACAATCCTGGCAGAGTCGTGAAATTCGCAGTTTGCCCCAATGATAACGTTCTCCGCAATGGAAAGGTTGTAGCCATAGTCGCAATAAAACGGTGTCGCAACATATACATTACCGCCAAGGTGGCCAACGATTGGATGCTCTGTTGTATGGGGTGGAATCCATCTTGCAGCCACAATAGTTTTGAAGCAACGTGCGCGCTCATCTTTTGCAATACTCACAGCGGCATTGGCTGTACTGTTGAACTGGTATACCGCACCAGCGCAATGCGTGCGTTCATTGACTAGTTCTCTGTCACATGGTAAAAATGGAAGCCCCGCCAGCATCTTTTCTTTCTCGGACTTGTGCATCCAGAGAAGCGGCTTGTAGAGCGCAGGTGGCGGCCCAGATGGCGCAACGGTTGGTGGTACCATGACAGGCGGTGGTGGTGGTGGAGGCAGCTGTCGGGTGTGCTGTGCTACTTGATGGTGATGTGTCGTGGTCTTGGCAGGTCTGTAGGATTTGTGAGCTATTTGATCAGGGCAAGAATGCGCAGGTGCTTTTACGCCCCGAGCGTATTGAGAGGAATGAATAGAACGAAATTTGATTTTCGAAAGACTTGAAGCAGACTTACACGACAGGCGCTAGGGTGCTGATCATCCCCTGACTCATGCTTTGCGGGGTCTGTTGGTACACGCGAGAGTCGTGTTGTTGATGTAGCGGCTGTGACGGGTGTTGATGGTGCACTGGTTTCTCACGCGCCGTTGGCCTTTCGTGATTCGAGATATTTGCGGGCTGTGCGTATGTATGTGGGTCCGAGGGATAAGAGGTTCTCAATGGAGGCGGAGGTGCGGCGCTCTCGCTCCAGCCGTTACCAGTCCAGCTGCTTGAAACCGGTGGATTACGCTCGTCCTTGATAACAATGGGACGATTGCGACCGCCGTCAAGACCATCCGACACTTGGGCCTGGGATTCAGGGGGATACGAAGCCAGGGTAGTGCGACGGTTTTCGCGATGCGGTATGTGGATCTGATTACACACAGGACATGTAGGGTAGGCCGAAGTTATTTCTCTGGACGCACGCTCCTTCGCCTGTAGTGGAGGTGGCGGCGCCTTTACCGCCACGGGTCTTGGCCACGGGACTTTATTGGAATATCCAGCACAAGTGAAGCCTCCTCGTAGGCAATTGTTACCTGAGAAGCTTGTCAGAAGATGATAAGGCGATGAGGGACAGGCGTACATTCAGGCTTTGTTTCATCACATTTTTTCTTGCGTTTCCTACATGTGCCGCAGCCTGTTTTTGTTCGATATGCGAATTGCTTGACAGGATTAGCATTGTCGGCGCAAGATTAACGCGAACATACCCTCTTCCGCTTGTTGAGCCCAACTTGAACACCAGGGCGAGCCAGATCCTGTGCATCTTCATCATCATAGTTGGCATCACTTGACACATTCAAGAGGGAGTGAGTTGAGTTTGATGGTCCTCGACTCTGAAAGGATTCCGTTGGCCGGGGCTCGTGTCTTTGCACATCCCGGTAAGCGCTTTGGGGTAGCTGCCTGGGTTCCGTGGCCCATCGTCTCTCAATCTCCGAGCGGTCTAGAGCAGGCAGGGTCCGTTGCAACGTATTGTCCTTGGATGAATGTCCAGCGTGATGTAGCGCCGCTGGTTGGTAGGCTATGGGCGGGTGATTGGCGGGACCTGTAGAGTCGTCTGGACTGGGACGGGCAGATTCGTCGGGATCAGGGCCTGAGCACGTCCTCTTGTTTGGATCTTCGGGTGATGCACCGTTGGCCATTGGGGGAGAAGTGGAATTGCGGGAAGGATCGACGCCGTCTTGGGGCTTTGGTGCATCTGAGGTCCAGGGAGTCACTCCGGTAGAGGACGTTTCCCTGGTATCGTTGGACGGGGGGCTCCGCGAACTCCGGCCATTGTTAGAGGTGAAGGCGGGGGCAAAGGACTCGAAGTTCTTTTCACGCAGTCCAAAGGGAGAAGAGGGGAAACTCTGCATCTGCAGGATGGTCGACATGGCCTGGGAGGGCAGTGGAGGCGCAGAATCTGCCGGAGTGGTTCAAGATAAAGGTCTTAGCGGGACTGCGGATAGTCTTTGTCTGTCCTGGAGGTTGGGTCGGAAGATGCCCGCCTGATCCCCAATGCTGCCCCTCTTACTACTTTGGTGGCCGGGGTGCTGTCGAGGGATGGGGCAAGATGGTGGCACTACGACTCGCGGTGCTGCTGCGTTGCACAATGCAGCAGGCGGCTTTCGCGCTTATGGGGGTGAGAGTGGGCGTTGCAGCGTAGACGAGCCCGTCAGCAGGCTGCTGCCATGCCAGTGCGAAGGCCTCGACAGCTGCAGCACAGATTGGACACGGCGGGGGAGCAGGGGAGCGGGCTAGATTTGGGAGTTGGGATGGAGAGGGTGAAGCAGTTTGGGCAATGTGCCACACTGTTTTGGGGGAGGTGTAGTAATGGGGCCCCAGACGACGGTGGTAACGATATGCCGCGGGAGCAGAACACCCGTCACGGCAAGCGCGCAGTATAAGGCACTCGACTGATGAAGGATAGCGTTCGTCCAGCGAGTGAGGGGCGCCGACAACAGGCGCAGTTAGCTGGCACTGGCAGCGGCCAGCGGCGAGCAACAAAGCACGGAGGGCGGTTGTTCGCTGCAGCTAGGGCGCCGGTGGGCCTGCACGGTGCATCATCGCCCTGCAGACGCGCGCTCATTGGCCCTAGTTGCAGCGGCCCCTGCCCCCCGCATGTATTCGTTCCACTCGCCGTCGCTGCGCTCGACGACCGTGGACTCAAAAGACGAACCAGTGACGCGCTTCTTTGGACTATGTACATTTCGACCCTGCATAGAAGCCTCCTGCCACGTTTTGGCGCGGAAAAATCGCGTGCTACAGCCCTAGAGACGTTTGGTGGGTGTAGTGGAGGGTGGAAAGGCTCGGTGGCCGGCCAGGGTGGCATGGGCGCACCAGTGCAACCAACGTTCCCGGCGGAAAGGTGAGCGGCCTAACATCGTTAGGAGCCTGCAGCCAACGCGGAACGCAGCAGCAGCTCGCTTTCACACGTTGCGCAGCTGGGAGGGGGAGGCGCCTGATTGGGCCGCTGTACCTTCGAGCGCACCTGCCACCACCGCGGGCGGGCCCTCTATTTTTGCGTCAACCGCGCAACCCCAGTGGCCCAAGTACTAGTACAGTATATATACTGTGTACTGTGTAAGTAGACAGTATTCCGTACTACACAGTAAGCATCTACACAGTACGGTACAATAGGCGCGCTCCTTATTCCATGCCTGCCGCCACTGATCTACTGGCCTACTGCTCCATACTCTACTCCCCTCCAGCCCTGCACCCCCTCCGCCCCTCCCTCTCCCGCCGCTGCCCGCCGCTGGCGTCATGCCTGTGCTGCTCTGTCCCCGCATATCGCCCGTGGCTGGCCCGCACGCCCTCAAAGGTTATGTCATAAACCATGGCAGCGGTAAGCTTCGATCCTCTTGAAAGTAGTTCTTTGGCCGCCCTCGGACCCGATAGTGAACAAATTCATCCGATATTACCAAGGCCTTGCCTCTGTTCCGGAGCAACGTTTTTCTACGCTCGTCACGGCCGTTAGATCTAGTCTGAGCTAATTACATAATACAGCAGTAAGTAAAGCACTGACAAGTGCAGTGCAACGCTAGATGTCTCGTTACGAGGCACAGTAGAGCATGGGTTGTATTGGAAAATCTCACGCTGGACTCAATAGCATGGACTGCTGACGTTTGCTTGGTTAACTGGCTTGTGCTATGGACAAGAATTTATCGGCATGTTTCCAACCTCACTGCACATAAGGCTCAGGGAAGCTGATTATCGTCAAGACGGTCCCTCAACAACCGGTACCTGGCTCATCAGCATATGATCTCCCGTTGCATGCGGATGTCCCTCAATCTGCCGTCAATATCGCACTCTGGCGGGTTTCCCACAGTGCCCTCGGTTGATTGCATGAGGTAACCTTTGATGTTTCCATGTTTCTCTTTTCAAGAAATCTCCTAAAGTCTTGTATCGGGAAGTTCCGGTCGTTGGAGCTACCTTTTGAAGTCTTTGTATCGCTCGTCGTAGGATATCCTGATCGACCTGAGCTGAGCAAGCCTCAAGGTCATGCTCAGAGGCAAAAACAAAATATCGATAGCTGCTCTGAGGGAATTCATAGGAGAAGGGGGATGGAGTCCACCAACCTGCGTACGAAGGACACTTTAATGGCTTCTCAGCACTTGTCCACGATGGGTAAGCGTAATGTGATATGTTCTTGATCTTGCTTAACGTATTGGATAAGCGAGTGACGCAGGCAAGCGAGCGACGCACCCCACCAACTTTGCGCACCTCTCCTATCTCAATTTACAATGGCTCCACGCAACGTTACTCAATTACTCTCAAATGAAGCAGATATTCAGCTTGCTATCTCATCTATCAATGCTAAACAGATCCAGGGCAATCATCCTGCTGCAGCGATCTACAACGTAGCTGAAGCGACGCTCCGCCGCCGACGCGCTGGAGTACCTGCCCGACGCGATTGCCAGCCTAACTCAAAGAAGCTCTCTCTGCAAGAGGAGGAGGTGATTGTTAGTCATATACTTGACTTGGATACACGTGGATTTGCGCCTACGTACGAAGCTGTACGTGATATGGCTGATAAGCTGCTAGCTGCGCGAGGCGCTGGGCAGGTTGGGCAGAAGTGGCCAGCCAACTTTGTCAAGCGTACAGACAGTCTCACGACGCGTTTCAATCAAGCGTACAATAGACAGAGAGCCCTATGTGAGGATCCTGTCCTTATACAAGGCTGGTTTGAGCTTGTAGAGCAGACGAAGGCCAAGTACGGTATCTGCGATGAGGACGTCTACAACTTTGACGAGGCTGGCTTTATAATGGGCAAGATCACGACTCAGCTTGTCATGACTGGGTCAGAGAGGAGAGGCCGGCCAAAGGCTATCCAGCCTGGCAATCGTGAGTGGGTGACTGTGATCGCTGCAATCAACGCTGCTGGCTGGACTATCCCACCCTTCCTCATCTTTGCTGGCCAGTATCACCTGTCTGCCTGGTACGAGGAGGCAGACATCCCACGCGACTGGGTGATTGCAGTTAGCAACAATGGCTGGACGAACAACGAGCTAGGAGTAGAGTGGCTTAAGCACTTCAACGCTTACACGAAGACTCGCGTTGTTGGTGCGCGTCACCTGCTTATCCTTGACGGCCATGAGAGCCACCACTCTCTTGAGTTTCAAGAGCTTTGCAAGGAGAATAATATCTACACGCTCTGTATGCCACCTCACTCATCACACCTGCTACAGCCTCTTGACGTTGGCTGCTTCTCGCCGTTGAAGCGCGCGTACAGCCATGAGGTTAAGGCTCTAATCCGCTACTACATCAACCACATTACTAAGCTCAAGTTTCTGCCAGCCTTTAAGACAGCCTTTGTACAGGCGTTCACACTAGCTAATATTAGCTCAGCCTTTCAAGGCGCAGGCCTTGTGCCCCTCCAACCAGACGCTGTCCTGTCAAAGCTTGACGTACAGCTGCGTACGCCTACTCCAGCTTCTCTCCCAGAGGCTCCTCCCTGGGAGGCTCGTACACCAAGCAATATACGTGAGCTTAAGGCTCAATCAACATTAATACGTAATCGCGTACGAAGGCATAAGAGCTCATCACCAGCCTTAATTATTGAGGCGATTAACCAGCTTAAGAAGGGCGCTGA
Organism: Plenodomus tracheiphilus IPT5; assembly: GCA_010093695.1. NCBI lineage: Eukaryota > Fungi > Ascomycota > Dothideomycetes > Pleosporales > Leptosphaeriaceae > Plenodomus > Plenodomus tracheiphilus. Next base: position 20,017 of record MU006397.1, read on the forward strand.
GGTGATAATGCTCTCAGCTGAGCTAATGCGCGATCGGATTGCTAGCCTTGAGAAGGCTAATGAGGCAGCGTCAGCGCGTAAACAGCGCAAGAAAAAGCGTATACAGAAGCAAGGAGTATTAACAAAGGGTGCTGGAGAGGATATACTAGCTCAACGTGAGGCTGATCAGCAGATTACTCGTGAAGAGCGTCAAGGAGGAGGGCAATCAGGCCTCAGCCGCCAGGCCCTGGCGCGCTGTAAGAGGTGCAGAGAAACTGGGCATAACTCCCGTACGTGCAAGAAAGATATATTAGATACTGCTTAATCTACTCTGTAAATATCTATATAATGTATTATCACGTTGTTGAGATATACGCGTATAGAGGTGCGCAAAGTTGGTGGGGTGCGTCACTCGCTTGCCTGCGTCACTCGCTTATCCAATACGTTACACTCAATGATATTGATGATTTGGGCAGAGACAGTCAGATCTTGTCATGGTAATGGCTCAGAGCGCGACTCCCATACCGTAACATCAACAGTGGAACGATTCCCCGCGTTTGTGTATCTTATCGCCTTTTAACGACGCCAGGGTTAATCTCGATAGTCTTGATGACGCTCACCTCGCTACTATCATGAAGAGCACCGGGATACGGAACATCTAGATGAGACAAGCCGATGAGATCGCTTGGTTGGAGGTATGCGAGATGGTCTCAAAGGAAAAATTGCAGTTGAGGCCAACGATCGCAACACCAACTTGCTCCAGCCACCGAGAGCTACCTCAGATACCCAAATTACCGACCGCACCCAATTCAGTGGTTCATACAAGCTACACTATCGAGATCTCTGGAGACAACGGGCAAGTCTTGACAGCTTTTCATGTTGACATACCAACTAGGCTCACAACCAGACTGTCTTGGAACTTGCTCCAATCAGTTCTTGGCGATTTTACCGAATTCGCCTGGCTAGACTACGGAGACCCTTGCATTCAAAGCGACAACCGGAACCTGCTAGGAAACATTGCAGGACTCGCCAAAGGCCTCCTTTTCCATCTCTCGAAATGTCGCGTGAAAGGATATCTCGCAATTCTCAGTCCAGTCAAATCAATAACCATCTGGAACTGCAAGTTGCAAAGCGGGTCTAAGTGCGGGGTATTTGCCGAAGCAAGACTCTCGTTGGAGACACAGGATGTATGAAATGTACAGAGGGCTCGGAAATCGTACGCGCGACGCGCCTATTCTCTAAGGCTGTCGCTCTACCATCATGCGTCTACCGGTAGTGCCTCAGGCTCGACCGGAAGGGAACACAGATCGAAATAGTTTTCTGCAGCCTCATCAACGGGGGATGTGTTTGGGGGAAAACCGAAGCATAAGGCCCGCAACAACTCTTTACTTTCTACTTCATATACGCATCCTGCTCGTCCATTCCTGGCTCATTCTATTATTCTCATAGCCTCTGGCAGTTCAGGTTCCCCCGTTGGATGAAATTCTGCAAGCGTACAGGCATAAGTACAGTTGCTAAACGCGAGTGGACCATCACATCCTCGCTCCGGCACTGGCGATATTAGGGTTCTTTTTGCTCCATAACAATCGTACCACACTGCCGTCTTCCTCCCGCTTGCAATAGCATTGCTTATGACTCGTAGTCTCTATAAACCTTCTTGGCAGATTCTTCGCTCCCCTCGATATACTCTTCGCATCCATCCAAAGCCGGTTCGGCCCTTCCTGAACTTCTTTCTCAAAGCACATGGCTGAGCTTGTACAGTGGTCACACACTTTTATCCATCATGTCCGACTCTATCAACCACTCAAACTCTTCTGCTACCAATACCTGCAATGGAACAGGCCTGCAGGCCATCAATCCTCAAACTCACCCGCCAATAGTGCCCAGCACTCAGCCGAGCCCCTGCCCCTTGAGTACCGGTACTCACGCCGTCAATGGAATCCCTTTGAACGGCAATGACCAAGCCCAGCGAACAATACCAACTGATAGTAATATCAATAGCGACCACCAACCCGGATACAACACTTCCAACGATCGAAATGAAACGCAAGCATGGCCTTTCATACTGAGCCACAACATCCTAGAGCACCTTTCACACTTGCGAGCTCCATAACGCCCTGGATGACTTCCAGGGAAAGACAAGAATTGGGTTTACAGCATGGTCCTCCACAGGCGAACAGCTCCGAATTCTTCGGAATTCATCAAGCGGCTGACTCTGCTACCTCTGGCTTCCATGCAAGTGCATTGCCATCGTACCCCATGCATCGATCGTCGCCGCCTGGCGGATGGACCGCACTTTCCAGTCATCCTCACGCGGAAGCAAGCGACCCAGCCATCATGACCAATTCTATCCATCTCGTCAGCGAAGGATCTGGTCATAGCCATCTACAACCTTCATATACTCTGGCAGCTTTGGGTATGAGAGGCGGACCTGTTCTGGACAGTGGTGATTCACCAACTAGCCAGCCGGATCTCACTACCAGGAACCCCAATATAGATGATGGAAGACATGCTTCCCTCATTTTCGAGACCAACTGTCCCGATGGACTGTCTGAATACAGCAATGGACGCGCGCAGGCCAGCCCAAACACATCAACGGACGATGCACCTTGGACCAGTGTGAGTGAGTGACCTGCGACTGCGGCCGGTTAGCAGGGAAACACTCGCCGTGTTTGCACTTCTCACCCAGGACCCCGAGGATGAGCCAAGAAGAGCTGCTCCGGGTGAAGAAACTACAGCTAGCAAATCTGCAACCCCAGTAAGGCGTGGTGGTCGTGGTCCTCGGCTTGGAAATGAACACATCGACCATGGTGAGGAACGCGTGCCAGCCCGCCCAAACGATCCGATCCACTCACGGACCACAGATATAGGGCCGCCGTTCGGTCAAGCCAGTGATTATCCAGATAGTAGGACTAGCAACGCCAACCCAAGCCAGGGCAATATGCCTGATAGCCGCATTCATGACAGCACACCCAGATACGAAGGGCGTCCAACGCGCCTAAGCATCTACTTGCAAGGAACACCTCCATCGGCCGAGGATAGAGAAGCGAGGGCTGTTGGATTCACCACTTCTTCTGAGAACGCCGTGGAGGACCAGAGACATCCGAATCACGGTTGGCAAAATCCGAGCCGAGCGACTGCGCCGAGCACTTCTGACACCAATACCGAGCATGACTGCAATCCAGCGTACTTTAATGATTATATGGAAGATCTATTAAATGATGAAAGAGAGAGATGGACTCGTGCAATGGCTGCTATCCCAGCCGAGGGTAGTGCAAGCGCCAGCTACCCTCCAACCTCTTCCCATCCGATTAGCCATCAGGATCATGTGCCATCCACCTTCAATAG
>MU006398.1:5808-21291 GCA_010093695.1 Plenodomus tracheiphilus IPT5
AACAGCAAGCACAACAGCAAGCACAACAGCAAGCACAACAGCAAGCGGAACAACATGCAGAACAGCAAGCGGAACAACACAAGCTCGACCATCTAGCAGAGGTTGAGGCTACATTGAATCTGACCCAGAAACAGTATGAGCACAAGCAGCAAGCACTGGATCAGCTAGCCCAGAAACTGGAAGAACAGCAGATAGCCGATCGATGCGCTCTAGAAGAGCAAGATCAGAACCAGCAGAGACGACACGAAGTAGTGCGAGAGAAGCAAGATCGACAACAACAAGCACTAGACCAGCTAGCGCAAGATCTCCAGCAGCAACAAGAACAGCATCAGCGGGAGCGAGATAGGCTGGCATTCATCGAGCGGCAGAGATCGGCTCGAGAAAAGCAGCAGGACCTCGACCGAGTGGCAAGAGACGAGCAACTGCAGGAAGCAAAGAGACTTTTGCACATACGAGAAAAGCAAAGTGGAAGAGTAGAAGCCCATCTGAAGTTAGAACAGCAGAGACTGGCACAGGTAGAGAAAGAGTGGCGAAGGAGGGAGGAGGTGATGCAAGACAAGCAAAAGCAGCTCGACCAGCTAGCGGCAAACCTAGAGGCACAGAAAAGAGCCACGCAACCAGCTCTACAGAATCAACAGCAGCTCACGCAAAGTTTCGAACAACAAGAAAGACAGTATCATGTAGAGCGAGCAGCGCAAATGATACAAGAACAGGAAAAACACACACTTCTCGATATACGAGATAAGCAAATCAGAGCGCGAGACGAAGAAGAAGAGCAGAAGTCAGATAAGCTGAGCCAAGGTAGAGTGACGCATGTACGGAAGACAGCGAAGATCAAAAGCGACTAACCATAAAGTAGAAGTCGCCTCCAAACTCTGGAGAGACCAACATACCAAGGCGGCACCCAGAATACCGTAAGTAGAGCCCAGGCCAGTCGAAAACATCGACGGAAAAAAAAGTGCGGCACATACTGCATCTGAAGCCGGCGGTGTGGATACAGCAGATCCTGCGAAGCGCACGCAAAAGAAGCGCAGGCAGAAGAAGCGCAGACAGAGAGAAGCTTCAAGCACCGAGATTGTCACTCCGGACTGCGCGATAGAGTACGATACTGAAGAGGGGCGAGTAAGTGGCTCAATAGTAAGAGAGCAGATGTCTCTCGGGTATTCCTTGAACCGCCACCTTTTGTAGTCTATTCTTTTGTTTATGAAGAAGCAGACCCTAGCCGGGCCCTCTTCTTTCGCTGCTGGGTAGCAGAGGTGGAAGATGTCTTTCGCTGGGTGGTGGGTGGTGTCCATAAACGGGTTTCGGCACGGCTCCTGGATAGCCAGGATGTCGTACTCGTGAACTTTAGGATCTCGAAGCAGAGTTGCCATGACTGTATCTCTGGACTTGCACACGTCGTACTGTAGTATGCTTAAAGTGGCGTGTTGATTCATGCTTCAGTCTCAAAGTCGATCTCCATATGTTGGCTGCTACTCTGCGGTAGCCGTGTGTTGACTCCGATCGCCTCTAGCGCTCTGCGACTTGGCATGATGGTCCTCTGCGGGCGCTGGGATATGGTTCCTGTTGGAGGCGTGTTCTCCTGGTCCAAAGGGTCGATTGCCATTCCAGTATTGGTCCGCTTCTGTCCACATCCGGATTGCGATCGGTTCCTGGCGAGCTGGATAACCTGTGTCGATGCCGTGTTCTGGCCGGATCTGCACCTGCGCACCGTAGCCGGCGTCTCCAGCTGTACGGTCCTTCCTCTGGTTTCGGGTACGTGGTGGTAGTGAGGCCGCACAGTAGAAGATCAACGCCACGGTTTGGTAAGTTGTCGCGCCCTGTACCAATGCGCCAGCCCAGCTTAGGAAATTCTGGCAATACGTCCAACGAAAGAGCGAAGCATGTGGTTTCTTCATCGCGAAATGCTGTCTTGCATAGAAAGGAAGCATGGAATTGGGAACATTGAGTACGTGTTCGTTCAATGGCCTCGCGGGCTGGACGGTTTGTAGGGATCAGCCTTGCAAAGACATACGACGCCGTGTCACGATCGTTGGAGTCAGGCGTATCCGGCTCGGTAGTGCTACCTCTATCATAGTGACTGTCACTGGGAAGTGCATCTGCATTCATCATCTGACCGTCGACGAGGCGGCGGGCGCAATTCATGATTGTGGGTTTCATTGCTGCCTTGGGACTGGGCGCGCCAAGTCTGATGGGGCTAGCCTAAGCCCCTGCGGGTGATGACGCCTTCCTCACCCTCGGGGTCCTTAGCCAACACCATGAATTTTCTGGCTCAGCTTGACGAGCGGCTCCTTGAGACACCAAAGCCGACAAGCCGACTTGCTCCGTTTATCGAGGCTCACTTGCTGTTCCAGCGTGACTACCATACCCCTTCACCCACGCCTACGCCCACGCCCACGCCTCCGTCCTCGCCTGGACTCGAAATCTTGACGATCGCCGCCTCAAAACAGGCGCAGTCATTAACGTTATTGCCTCGGTCGCGCCCACTAAAGCGTAAGCGCGTGAGCGACGATGAAGGCGATGGGTTGAATGCGTTGAGGAAGCAGACGCGGATGTCACATGCGCACAAATGCTCGATCCAGCCTTGCACGCCCACGGCCACCGTTATGCCCTCGCCGGCAACATGTCCAGCGTCGCCGCATCCATCCCAGCTAGGAACACCAATTGAGGAACATAAGATAGATGTTTCTCTTACAAGCGTAGCACCTGGAGTGAAAGAACACGCTTTGCAACAATGGCCGGGGGCCATGGTCGGAAAATATACTTTAAGGAGAACTGCTGCACGGGCACGGCGAGAAGGTGGGCAAGGCTCGGCGACGTGATGGAAGGCCTTTGGCATGCAGGCGAACGACAAGAACAGCACATGCGATATCAAACGATGCCGAGCTGCAAGCGCACTGTTTTGGCAACGGCGGCACCAACGATAACTGACTGATAGCATTACCCGTTACTATCTAACAAACATGCTTGGTATCCTTGGGTGGCTACACCGGAGGACTGTGGGTTTCCGCTTGGTAGAATCCAAGGCGAATAGAGACGATGTGGCAAACAGGTTATGCGTGGCTGCTTGGCTGCTTGGGCTTTTGACCTTTCTAAAGACATCCCAGGTGAAAGACCGAAGTGCTCCTGATACAACGGGTGGGACAACCCGGCACGTCTACCATGACGATTTCCGTGCAAACTACAGGCACAAGTAGCCCACTGTCGAAGGCCAATGACCTACATAAAGCAATACCGCCACAAACCGTTTTATGGTAATTCGCTCGCCCTCCGGCTAACTACACGCATCCAACTCATCTTGTCAACGAGCACGTACTCAAACGCGCATCACTTGTGCAGGGTCAACGAAGCCAATGTCTCGCTGCGTAGGGCGTCGTATCTCACGCCGATGAACTTGTTACCTGCCTCCATACCCTTCTTGGACCAGACGCAGACGCAGTTGCACCTTGGGGTTGCGGATATGAACGTCTGAGTCGCCGGTGATCATTAGCATCGTCGGCGACGAACAGCTCGAACGGATTGAGATCCACTATGGTAGTTCGGAGGGATTAATGGTATCGTATGGTCTGAAGTCCTACGATCCTGAAGATGTCGAAGGGGCAGAGGCAATTGTAGATGCTATTTTATCTCAGGAGTATTAGAACGCTAGGTCGTCGTATTGTTTGATGCTACTGAAAACACCTGTTGCACTGCCTTTTTTAGGGTAGGAGGGTATTGATTTCTCTATTCTAATTATAGACAGATGTCGTAATATTTTGCAAAGCCTTCGTACTCTTCCGGTTATAAACTCCCAGGGACCTTGCAGTCTATGTTGATATCACAGCTTTTCTGGGAGCAATCTCAGCCATGGCAGCAGATCGCCTCTAATACAGCTCTTGATAATGATGGTGCGTTAGACTCGACTCTTTCGAGAGCATAATGAATGAGCTGCCTAATGTTCTAATAACAAAGACCGTCATCTAGCTACTTATAATCTGTACTTAACTACCACTGTTCATCAGAGCGTTAGCGCAAGTACTGTTATATTATAAAAGAGGCATCGAAAGCCTCCGAAGTCAAAGACTATGGTTTCAACAACACAACACACACCCACATCGATCCAAAAAAGCTTGCAGCAGCTAGGCTAAGGTTACCAGCGCCCTGCAGATCCAGCATGCGGGGTCGATGAACGGTCACCGACCCTATTCGATGCCTTTGATAGTTCCTACCGACTGGAGCACCGAGCCCATCAAAGATCTTGAGAGCCCGGTGAAGCAGTAGCTGCCGAGGCGATCAAGTGTGGATACCCCTTCTGTAAACGCGACACACAGTCCCTTGGAGCGAGCGGCCTCAAAGCGTGCACGGATACGAGCACGTTGGAGAAACTCCACCTACCGTCAGTCAGGGCTAGGGCACCTGAGTCGCCAATGTCGGATGAATGCGCGAGGGCAGCCAGGTATATACCCCTCTCGTAGCTCAACTGGTAAACCCTCCGTTCTAGGGTCTCCGTTGCAGGTGACAGCAGTTGCGTAGTACTCGTTGCTTAATGAAGCCATACGACTACAGGGACCGCGCGACAGAAAGTCAGGCCATAGGAAACTGAAAATGCGCGACGCAGCTGGTGTTGTTGACGAGGTTGCTCGGGCAACCTCTCGGCTCGGCGGGAAACTTCAGGTCTGTGCTCAAAACTATTGGCCTTAGCTCCCAGAAGAGGGTTCCGCTGTGAAATGTGTGATGCCCGACACCACAAGTATATCTTACAGTGTCGTCATTGTTACATCAATATTTGCGAGGCATGTCGTCGCAATCGTATCTAACAAGCATGCGCTCCTTAGGACAGCGAGTTGATCATATACTCTGTGAAAGGCCAACAGTCATGCTGTCTCAATGTATGGTGAATGTCCCCATAGGCTCCTCACAATCTTCTACAGACGAACGAGCTATCCAATTAGCGTCAACAAAGACATCGCAGTAGTACTCCCCGATAATAAGCACTAACTTGTCGTCCTTTATACACAAGACCTTAGGTACATCACAACCCCATGTCACACGAAGGTACCTTGTCACCAATCGTCGCCTCTTCAAGAACAACGACATAAAGGTCATCCATGGTAACAGCGAACTTACGCCTGGTCAATGTCCGGCGGAGCATGATTATGTACTCCGAGGGTAGCAACTCTTTTGCGTCATCCGATAGTTCTTTGCCGTCGACAAGATCGCGCAGGACTTGGACGTCCATGCGACTCCACACATCAGGGGCTTCAAAGAAAAATTGGCTCGGGAAGCAGTTGAAGACCAATGCACGCCAGAAAGGACTTGCGTTGCATTGATGGCCGGCGAAGCCGGCGGTGATGGACTCTAACAAGGCATCTGCGACACAAGATATCAAAGCTTCATCATTATCGGTCATTGTTTCTGAGCCGTATTTTGCGATTTCGGAAGGCAATGAGCTGATCCAGCGCAAGGTATCAAATTCGTAGCCGCCGGTCTTCAAAATCCTATCGCTGTGGGCCAATCTTAAAACACCCAGCAGATTGGCTACTGTCTCAGCGCGGTGTCTAGAGTTGAATGGCACGCGTACGAAAATTTGGCAGGGTGTAATAACTGTGATCAGCGACATTTTCGTCGACGGAACTGCGTTGCTTGGCTTTATAGTGATTGGAATGCTCACACCCGGTATTCCGGTCGCTGAATACCCAATCATCATTCCCGGCATTGAAGGGCGCCTCCCCTGCATATCGTCAGATGTTGATCCACTCAAATGATTCACAGTGAACTCCGACGACATTCCCATATAGCATTACCTTAGTATACATTTAGGAGTACGTTTTCCACTGCCGTACGTCAACAATTGTCTTGCCTCGGGTTGATTTCCATATTCACATTTCCCTACTGCACAACATCTCAATCACGCCTCAGCCTGGCTAAAACCCTCAGCCATGCGATTTACAGCTACCACATTTGCCATCGCACACATCGTGTCTGATTTTACGTTCGTACCGTCACATTTGTTGCAGTTCCCTGTAGAGAGAGGCCCACTGACGAGTCGACAGTGGAGTTTGCTCCAAGACTTTATCTACTGAAACTGTGGCTCCAACAAAAACGCCAGCAACAGTCTACGGATCTAGTACTGTCACTGTCCATCGGAATGTACACAGCCGTAACGTCACTCACGCCGCCTCTATCAGAGGTGACGATCGTAGTGCCATTCCTACCATATCCGGCATCGAAGGTACCCGTTCTCGAGATGAGACCCGGCCTACGCCGAAAGTTGGGAAGCCGTTTGGGCGGAACGAAAAGTACTTTGAATCCAAGCCCGACGAAGACGTGAAGATGCAGCCGTGCGCCCATTGGAACTTTAATAGAGAAGATCATATGAACATTGTCCCAAGTGACTTGAAGCAGCTTTTCTACGCGGAAGGTGGCCATATGAATGCAAGTAAGTGTTTCGGACAACTATACGACAGACTATCACTAATTTCGTGGTACAGAACCCGCCAACGAGTTCTACTTTGGGATCATCGACCTAATTTTCCACGCCCCTGCTGTTATACTCGAACACTCATCGCACATTGACAAGATCGAGTATACTCACAACAAACTTGTTATTGAATTCGGTTCTACGTACGCACGGGACTTGGCAAAGGAGTCCTGGCCTGAAGGCACCATCATCGTCTCGAACACCGCCGATTGCAAAGCATCGTCTGATGATGATCAATGCTATTTCAAGGTAAACGAGGTCATCAACGCTGACGAAGAGGACGCTATTATCGTCTTTGGGAACCCCCAGACACGGGACGAAAGCACCAAAGGTGGCGAGGCGCGCTGGGGAAGATACAAACCAGACAAGAATGGTTTTGGCAACGGCAAGCAACCTAACGGCGTATCCTCGTGTCACGGCTCCCCAAGTTCATGCCCAAACTCAGGAAAATACAACCAAGCAAACTCAGCCTCAGCTGGAATACCTGAGGCTAGCACAGAGTTCAATAATAAGCATACTTCGACCAAAGTTCACTCCTCTCGCTCCATTCGGTCTGGTAACAAACTGAAACGCACACCTACGGCAAGTGGCAATGAAGACCGGACCGATAACGATACAAAGGTCTTTGGTAATGAGACACCAACCTGTAGGGCCCCTCCTGACACGAAGTATCATCTTCCTACAGCTTGTACCGGGAGCTACTTCGATCTCGATCTTGACGAAGCTATTGGCGTCGGCGTCCTTTCGGACGATTATCTCGCCTTTTTGCAAGAGGCTTCAAATGACCTGAGTTCTGATTCACATTCTAAACTATCCCGCAGAGTCTCCAAGTTCCATCGACGGGGTTGGGGCTGGTGGAACAAGATTTGGAATGCAGTCAAGAAGCACGTTATTGAGCCAGTTGTCAATGTCGTGAAAAAAGTCTACAAATACGGCTCCGCCGTGGTCAAGGGTGTATATGAAATCGCCACCACGGGTGCAATTTCTGGTGGTGGCAGGGAGTCCTTCAATTTTGCCCTTCCAGATGGTAATAAAGCCAGTATCAAGCAGGTGGACTCTCCCTGGGGGCCTGCCGCTCTCATTGCTGCGTACGGTACGCAATCTAAGATCAAAGCCGACAAGGGCGTGCAATATGAGGCTTATCTCAACATCTACTGTGTTGGATGTGCTGCCCAAGGTCGTATTGAGCTTGCTGGTAGTGCTACTTGGGACGTTAGAAAAGGAATTACAAAGGGTGAGATTGAGGTCTGGGCTGATCTTAAGGTCGCTATGAAAGTGGGCATTGACGCTCAAATCAAGCTTACCCGTGAATGGAAGAAACAGCTCTTTCAGAGAGGTCTGCCTTCGCTTGATTTTGGTTTTATCATTATTGGGCCCACGATACGCGTGGATGCTCGTGTCGCTCTTGAGGCAGGTGCAGAGGGTCGTATTTTAGCTGGTGCTGAGATGAACTGGAACCGCGCGTACGCAAAGGTTGACTTTATTGATCCTTCAAAATCAACTCGTAGGAACTTTGATCCTATTGGTCATCCTATCCTAGAAGCTGAGGGGTCTATTTATGTCGGCGCGGAGCTAGGATTACCTATTGGCTTACACTTTGGCATCACGATTGCTCATTGGAGCAAGGCGGTTGGACTTATTGATGAGCCTATGATCAAGGGTATAGCTAAAGCTGCTGCTAGGGCTGAGCTGGCAGATGGTAAGATTACTGCCGGGTTTACACTTACTGAAGGGTGCAAGGGAATTCATGCAAGTCTTAGCTTGCGGAATAAGCTGGTGTGCGATGTGCTTGATATCAAAGAGTTCACGATTCTCGATACCGACTACAAGAGCATCGCTTCCATGTGCATCCCTATCGGCAAGCAGACGAAATCAACAGCAGACAACGGAGAAATCAGTAAAATCACCGACGACGAAAGGACTAAAAGTAGCGAAGCGACAGACGCAGGAGGTAGTGAAATTACCGAAAAAATGACCGACAATGAGAGCAACACGGCTACAGAAGCAACCGCTGAAGAGAGCAGTGCAATTCCTACTAAGACAACTGACAATGAGAGCAACACAACTACCGAATCAACGGACGGAGAGAGCAATGCAGTTCCTACTGAACTAAGCGACAATGAGAGCAGCATAACTACGGAATCAACGGACGGAGAGAGCAGTGCACTTCCTACCCCAAAGAATGACGAAGACAGCAAAGAAGGCGCTATCAATGGAGATGCAACTAACGAAGATGCAAGTGGTAGAGAGTCCAGTCATAATGACAGCGAAGAAATGAGTCATGAAAAAAGCGAGGAAGAAAGCAATAAAGAGGGCAAAGAAAAGAGTCACGATGACAGCAAAATTGAAAGCAAAGAAGAAGATAATAAAAGTCACAACAAAGAGGATAGAGAAGAGACTTACCGAGAGAGTGACGTCGAGAGTAAAGAGAAGGACCACGATGATGGTGACGAAGGGAGTAAAAAACACATTATTGAAAATCGAAGAGATCAAGCGATGACTCGATTACTTTTCTCTAGACAAGATGATCCGGACAACACTACATCGACTTCATCTAATGACCTACCCGATGGTCTCTCAGATATCACCGAATCAGCCAAATGGACCAATGAGGAAGTTAACTACGGGTTTCCCAATGTCGAAGACGATCCATACAAGCGAACTGATGGCTACGTTTTCACCAAGCTGCTCGCCGGCAGCTACAATGTCATGTACTGCTCCAACGGCAACATGTACCTTAAGTACATCACCCAGCAGGCTGACCTGGGCTGCGACGATCTGTTTGCGTACAATGATGATGCAGTCGTTGGCGACGGCCAAGGTCGCTATTTCTACTACCACGACGATTCTATGAACGCCGCGGGCGTGTCTCGTCTTCGTCTTGGTGTTGAGGAGTCACCCATTGAGGGAACATCTGCTGTTGCTATGGTCCCCTGGCGCGCCTCGGCAACTGGAACTGAACCTGATGCTGAAGTTGAGGGCCTCTACGTTATTGCCGACTTCGTTAAGGAAGACATCTACTATATGACGTTCTGTACCTACAAGGATCAACAGCGTCCAAAGATATACGTTGTCTCGAATATCACCAGTGGTATCGATGTGTTGGAAAGTGGTGACGTCAAGTTTTCAGTTACTGGCGGAGACGTAGACAGGTGCTATCCGCTTACTGCTAAGGAGGATGCTGAGGAGCAAGATAAATGGGCAGAATGGGACACTTCGCTAGATACTGATGCTAATGGCCTTGAGTTTGAACTTCCAGACGAAAGTAACTCGCCTGCGGCCTGACTGACAGGTCGCTAGTCCTACTGAACAACCTTTTTGGCTAAGACAATGAGGCGCCACGAAGAAAGGCGCCACGAAGAAGATAGTAGTAGGACCAAATGCATTAGGGTCTGGCATATACGGTTGATATTTTCAGAAAACATGCGCCCTGGCTTATGGGGATATCGTAATTGCGTCGCGAGAGCATAGCTTGGCTTCTCAGGATGTTGACGATCGCGGATATTTCATATTGGAGGTGTAGGAGACGTGGGATGCGTTAGAACTCACCAAGCTCCTACGTACTGCTAAAGCACCTCGTTGTGACGAGAATAAAGGTTTCCAGCTTGTTCAAGGGGCCCCACACTGTCTACACGCGCGAGTGGCTAGAGACATTTCGTTTAGCCTCCGAGATTTCGAAGGATTCAGCGAAACACGCGTATCTCTTCAGCCGAAAATAGAGTTCGATGAGTGGATAGCAGGACCCCCTGACTGCGTCCGATACCTGATCTGCGAACCTTTGTCCGATCATAAAGTCAATCGTCTGCTAGACGCTGGCTCACAATGCAATCGTCGGCCTGAGATTCCTGGTGTCAATCGTCCATACTGGTATGTTAGTGGGGGGCCTAATTCACCTGCGACACTGCACATTGAGGACGGCAATACCGGATCAGCGAACTTGCTATTAGCAGGTGCCGAAAAACACTGGATTATTTTTTCTCGCAGCAGTGCGAATAAGCTCGAGTCCTGCATAAGAGAGCAGTATCCAACCTCAAAGTCATGCTCGCAATTTTTGCGACACCACAATGTCCTCGTAGGACCTCGCTGGCTCGAAGCAAGGGGTATTCGCTATGAGATCGTATGCCAGAAGCCAGGAGATGTTTTAGTCACCCTACCAGGACGCGTTTATCACGAGGTTCGGAATACTGGCAAGAACTTCGCCGTGGCTATCAATTACGAGTTCCCGGACGCTCCTGACGAACCAGCCTCCTATGTTTGGTGTGAGAGCGGAAAAGGAAAATGTGGTCAAAACATGCTTACCTGTCAAAGTTTCCTGCCTACTACCTCAGACCGAGCGACTGAGCAAGACACGCCTAATCTAACAAAGAAGTGGACACATCATGCAGTGGAATTTGCGAGCAAGGGACTCAAAATGAATGCCCTGCCGACCCCTCGGCTGAAGAAAAGGAGACTCAGCCAACGCATCCCGAGACAGTCCTGCATACCAACTCCCGTTTCGGCACTGACACCAGTCCAAAATAGCCTGCCGAATGCCATACTCAGCGCTATACTTAGCACAGCAAGTCTGTGCAACTGCGCAAGACTAGTCACAATGTGGAGATCGCAGTCAATCCGAACTGAGCTTGCCCCAGAGTCAGGAGACGATATTACGAGGCCTGCTGCGTTAGACAAGAGAGTTTGTCTCGCCCAAAGTCGCAACTGGCTGTATACTCTTATGTCCAGATTAGCGCAATTTGAGATGGCATCCGCCCTGGACTCCAATCGGCAGGGCGCGATCCGTCTCGACGGTGCGGTATATGATAAGGTACTCAGGGAGCAGGGGATCGACAAGGTCACCAAAAAAGACAGAAACAAATTGAAGGAGCGTGTGAAGAAGGCCAGGAAACTTTTCCAAATTTGCTAGGGGTTCGATCGCGGACTTCTTTGTCTGCTGCCGTTTATTGAAATATCGGAAAACCAGCTTTACAATATGACTACCGCTGAGATTAACGAATTTCACATTCTAGCAGACGGGAAGAAACTGGAGATAGCAGGTCGATGCGAGATCGGAATGTCGATTCAAGACATGTTCACTAGGGATGTCGAATTCGCTTTCGAGAAAGAATACCTTAGCTCTTTCGACCGCCTCTCGGAATATGAGATGGTTGCCCTCCTACAACCCGTCTCTTATCCAAAGGTCAACTCATATATGCCTGACAGTACTTGGTCAAAGCCACCATCCTGGCCGTGGGAGTGGCCTATGGATCCTACATGGGCGCCCCTTGATGCTTGCGAGCTTTGCAGCTTGGAAGAGTGCATCTGCCTTTCCGAGTTGCCCCAGAACCGCCATCGCATTGTCGATTACGGTCCCAAAGGACGTGGAATCCAAGCTCGAGGAGCGTTGAGTGATGACTTGGCCTTCAGTAAAGGCGAGGACATCCAGGAGTTGGTTGGTGAGGTCAAGCCGCTAGAGTGGCCCACGGATCAGTACAGATCTGTCGACTTTGAGAGGCCTGATGTAGGCATGACTTGCCGACTATACTGCGAGGAAAAGAGCAATTGGGCTAGACTGGTGAATCATGCTTGCGATCCATGTGCGGAACTAATCGTAAAAATCACACGAGGTAGGGCAAGAATGATACTCCTGGCACGACGAGATATATGGGATGGTACGGAAATCACGGTGGATTACGGGCGAGCTTTTTATGCCGATGGAGGGTGTTTGTGCGCAACATGCGGCAAGAGTGCTGCATTAACAAAGGACAAAGGGTAAAGCGATGGCTATATTCAGATGTCGATGGCCACTCGGACGTTGCATCTATCCTCATATACATTCTAAGGCGGCTTGTCCATTCGACTCTATCCTCAAGAACTAATTAGGCTAGAATTCCTTAGTTCCCCACCACCAAAAGACTAAGCTTATACCATGTACTGCGATGCGGTAGGTGATGCAGTGGGAGTTCCCGAAGCAGTCGTGTTTCCAGCACCTGCACCTGGGCAAATCGAAGATGTAATTCCATTGTTGCACAAGTAGCTGCCTACCTGCGCTTTAAAAGTATCCGTTATCTCTGTCATGCCGGGATACCAAGCTTTATCCCCGAACATAGTTTGGCAGCCAACATTACTAGATGGTTAGGGCTATAAAAGCCGATTGGAGGAAAGAATGGACATACCTGTAAAATTGGCAGCATAGACCTAGCTCGATGGCAATGGAAGCAACGTCGTTGAGTCGATCGGTAGAGACAGCGATTCGGAGGCGTGATCGGTGCGATACAATTTCTCCAAGTTGTGTTTGAGCAGAAGTGAAGCTTGAGTTGGCCGTCAGTCGTGAGCACGATCGCCTAGTGCCTTGCTATCCTACCTTTGGCGCACAAACTGCCTGCTCGACCCGATTGTTCTGGAGCGACAGAGTTGGTGTTTGCGCGAAAGCGTTGGTTAAGAGCGCGCTCGGGATGAACAAATACTGGGATCGCATTTTGATCTTCGATAAGTCTAAGTTCAAGCCTACAGATGCACGAAGTGCGAGCTTGAGGCCACATTAAATACTGAAATATAGTTAGTGGAGGTGTTCTGACACGCTAAACTCCATCTACCTGTAACATAACAACACCATCTTCTTTAGCATCTAGAATATACATATTATAGTAGAGGTTTCCAAGTGCGCTACTATATTGCAACAATGCCATTAGCAACTTGTAGCCCTCAATAATCCGGTGTCCTGAAAATTATGCACAATGGATATAATTGCCGGGGTATTTGCTATCTCCTTTGTCCACTCCAAATGCACTAACGTTACAGAAAATGATCTTCGCCATCTTTACATTGATCTGTCTTGATAAAGCAAAGAGAAGATTCAAAAGGCATTTGGAATCTTTTCTACAATCACTAGCAAATGCAGCTGCACCCCTAGCGTGCAGCTGCAACGTTATTTCTGCGCCACTCACAAGGCAAAGCCTTACCGGTACCGAGGATTACCCCTCAACGAGCCGGCCCCCTCAACGAGCCACCTGAGCACCAAATTTAGCAGCACAACATGAAGCTATACAGCCTTATATAATAGCTATTATTACGCAATAACCTGGTGGAGGGATCTATATAGCTTGAAAATGATATACAGCTATCTAAATCTAGCTAGAGTAGTAATCTGCCTGCCACGGCGTGAATAAACGGGTGGTGTAGCTGCTGCAACACTTGAGGCCTCCCTATTGCCCTAAGGCTCTACACCTGCTGTATTTTATAACGCAGCCTTTACAGCAGCTTTAGGCCTCCTTATCCTTCCTTTTTAGGATGATTAAAGGCTTTGTTGAAGTTGTTTTGCAGTTCTACAAGCAGCAGCCCTTAAGGCCTTTTCTGTGAGGATCTGAGTGGCTACGATATAAAGCAGCTGGTGTCAGAACGCAAAGGTTGGTTCTTGAGTATGAATGATAGAGGAACGTAGGACGAGGGGGTACTTGGTACTAAGACAGTAAGAGTGCGCTTCTGTAAAGAGTATCAAGCGGTTGGATAGTAAGAACAATGTATTGCTTCCTATTATTCAGGTGAACACAATGAACCATAAGGGCTCATTGTCTATGACTATATACTCGTCGTAGTAGTTCTGATAGTCGTGAGCATAACGAGCGATAGTTGTCACGTGGGCTATCGGTAGTCGTGATAGTCGCGCGCAGAGCTATCGGTCACATGCTTGCCCAGGAGGCGGTTGCTCCTTGGGCCAGCGCTTCTACGGTCGCTCCCATAGGCAGCTTCCGAGGACTGGTACAGGGATCGTAACATTTTCTAAGGCCTACATTATGTGTGCTAGGTCTTCCTTTATCTCCTGTTAGCTCCTCATAGAAAATGACCCATGTTGTTGTCGTCTTCGCACCTAATTTGCGGAGGGCCGTGTTTCATGGTGTAGCAAAACACCTCCACTACAGCTCTACCACTTAGCCTGCATCACTTCTAGTAGTCATGCTATGGTGATGGTCAGCCTTATCGCTTCACTGACATGTCTATTAGCCACCTTCAGCCCTGTGGCGGCGGTACGAGTATGATTCATGCAACTTCGCCAACCCCTGTCGGTACCTTCCAGTCAAGCGAGCGAGTCTAGCCATCCCAAAACGCTACCGAGGCTGACGGCGTAACGATCACCCCGGCGTAACGATCACTAAGAACACCAAAACTACAGGCTAGATTTGAGGCTGTACAGCCTCACGCAATAACTATTATCACGCAATAACCTGGTGGAGGGTTCTATATAGCTTGAAAATAATATATAGCTATCTATACCGAGCTGGAGTAGTAATCTGCCTGCCGCGGCGTGATTGGACAGGTGGCGTAGCTGCTGCAGCACTTGAGGCCTCCCTATTACCCTGAGGCTCTATTACTGCTGTATTTTTTGACGCAGCCTTTACAGTAGCCTTAAGGCTCCTCCTCCTTCCCTTTTGGGATAATTTAAGGCTTTGTTGAAGTCGTTGTACAGTCCTACGAGCAGCAGCCCTTAAGGCCTTTTCTGAGGCCCTCTCAGCCTTCTGCCTCACCCTCGATAATTGAGCCTCAGCCCTTGCCTCACGCCTCAATTGAGCTGCCTCAGCCTTAGCCTGCCTTGCCTCCTCACGTTGCCTGTATTTTTCAGCTTTTTGAAGTCGTTGTTGCTCCTCTTCAAGCTCCTGCTGTTGCTGTCGCTCACGCGCCTCCTTTACCTTCCTTGGGGAGTAGAATATAGCCCCTCCATGATAGTCCTCAGGCTCCTGTAGAGGCAGGGCCTTGCCTCGCTTCCTACGCAGCCTCTCATTAATTAGAGCCTCCCTCAGGCCTTGAACCTCATGCTCAAGGAGCGTTTTTTGAACTGATATTAAGTGGAAGGCTTGGCTAAGCTTTCAAGCTCGAGGATCACCTCTATCCTTCACCACCTCACGCAATAGCCCTTCAGTTTTCCTCCAATTTGACGCGCTTAGGGCTGAGGAGTCACTATCACCTGAAGGTGAAGCTCTAGTATTGAACCTTTGGAGGATAACCTCAGGATTGAAGGGCTTGGTTGGTTGGTTGGTATTCATTTTACGTCT
>MU006399.1:0-21224 GCA_010093695.1 Plenodomus tracheiphilus IPT5
AGTTCGCAGGCCGGGATGGCTGCTCTCGACCTGGATGGTGTCGGAGTCGTCGGCTGATAGGTCTGGCTGTACTAGTAGCCTGCGGTAGTGTTCGTTTTGCTTAGCGGTGTTTCTTGCGCGTCTCTTCAGTGGTGCTGGTAGCTCGGTTGGCAAGGATGTCGCGTCGCGGTCGCGGTCGCGGTCGGGTTCAGGGGTCGAGATTGCCATCTCTCTCACACGCCCAGATCGCAAACTCATTCCCATGCGCCACAGCGCACGTGTAAATGCCAGAATTCGATACAGTAAGATCGCTACGTGTACAGTGCTCTCCCTAAATGAATACAGTACTTTCTCTGTAAGTCCTACAGTCAAGAAAAAGTCGCAAGACCAATAGTGGGAATCTATATGGATACAGCGTGGGAGAAGTTCTTAGCGCTTACATCGTATCGCCCGTCAGTCGGACGATAAAAAGAGTCAGAGATCCACCCGCCTTCTCTGCAATCAGTTACTACACAGGCATACCTGTAACCTCTACAACTATCGCTTGGTTAGGTGAGAAAAGCCGTTGACGTGCACAATGCACTAAGGCCTGCGGGAAGAGACAACTAGCTAGACCCTAGAAGTTAGCTCGGCTGTTCCGTCTGATCTAGCTAAAGCCAATGGGTTTTTGTCGATCCACCCCCTTCTCTGTAATCAGTTACTACTCAGGTACACCTGTAGAGTAATCTCACAACTATTGCTTTGTTAGGTATGTAAGAAAAGCCGTTGACGTGCATAATGCACTAAGGCCTGCGGGAAGGGACCAACCGACTAGACCACAGAAGTTGGCCCGGCTGTTCCGTCCGATCCAGCCAAAGCCAGTGAACTGTTGTCGATCCACACTACACTCAGCTGCCACCGACGATAGTAGTTGTGTCCTATACCTAACAACAGTCAGTGTACTACCTGTGGCCGTTTCTGAGCATACCTAGGTAGCAATCCGGAGTCACAACGCCTTCTCGCAACCTCTCTAGAGATCGTTTCTATCCATCAAGCGTGCTTGGTCGTGAAGTTAAGGAGGAAGAATCGTAAGCCTTGCTTGCTTACACCTAACGGTGCAGGATCAGTGTACTTGACAGACCGATGCAATGCGTACAAACATAGTACGTCCGAGAGACGGCCGTTAGGGCCTTGCTGCCTATATGTTCGACACTATTGTGATTGCCTATTTCTCCATCGCCTGATACCTACCTATGTAGGTACATGGCAACTTTATTACGGGCCTCAATGACCACATTTCTTTTTACCTAGGTACGCACATGCACAAGCAATCGTACATACTTCAGCATTATGATAGACCACGTGTCAGCCGTGGCAACAAGCTCACAATCCACACAAGACTCCCCAACCTCACAGCGACCACCTACGCACTCCCAGCAGCCACGCTTTCGTCAAGCTTGCGACAGCTGCACAGCAGCTAAGGTCAAATGCGATAAAGGTCGTCCAGCTTGCCAGAGATGCCTCGACAACGACGAATTGTGCCAGTATAGCCCCTCACGCCGACATGGCAAGCGAGCGAGACGGTCGCAAACAGCGGTCGAACACACAACACCGCTCTTGGCAAGCGAGTCTGGCGCTATCCCTCCACAGCCACCAAAAGCTGCAGCAGAGCAATATATCACGCAAGACTCTTCCGTACCACTGTCATGGCACGCTCTCAATCAGACCTCTGTCTCTGAGGACATGATCCCAACATACACTTCCGGGCCTGAGCTAGACATATCCGACTTACTACTTTGGTCCAATTTCGAAAGACCAGAATATATGTCTCCAGAAGACCCGGATTCTATTCTCGCCACACACATTTCACTGCTGGAACGAGGTTCGACAGGAGAAGAGGGCGCAATATGCGTTGAGACATTCAGCGGTGACGGGGCTGAGGAACCAAAGAATGCGACTGAGCATGCACTGGAATGCGAGGAACGAGCTCTGAATGTCTTGAGGTCGCTGCTGTACAGCCCGACACTTAGCACTCGAGAACGGAAAGAAGAGGTTAACTCAATCAATTCGCTCGACACGATGCTGGCCACCAACAAAGCTGCGATGAGTGACTTGGCAGAGCTGCTCGAATGCGGCTGCGCAGAAAACCCACATGTGGCTTTGCTGCATTTAACGACACTGTCTAAAATCGTGTTCTGGTATAATGTAGTGGTGACTGCAAGGTACTACTCAGAGAATGTGGATCTGAAGCCGATGAAAATACAGTTCGGCGTTCTCGATCTCGACGACGACGACTATGCACCGCTGCATCGAGTCATGCTGTGCAGAGAGCTTCAGAAGGCAGGCAATATAGTTCGAGCTTTTGAAGTTCGGTTTGCCAGCTCTAGCATGTCTGTCAGTGGTAACGAGACACCTTGGGGTCGCACAATCATTCGAGCGATTCGGGAAGATCTTGAGCGATGCGTTCGTGAAGTTGAGAAACCTCAACTTAAGCCTTTTTAGATTTGTTTCAGGGGCTACTAAGAGTAAGGTTGGAGTGAACAGTCACCACCGGGTCCATACTAAACAACATTTGGTCCACTAAGCCTGCATTTTGTCTTCCATATTCCTTGTTTTAAGCGACATTGCGAATCTCTGCACTGGAGTAGTATGTACCCCGCAAGTGCCGTTTTAGCATTGCCACTCTACCGGATCGCAGTCATCTGCAGCTTCAGGGACATGGAAAAGGTTAGCGTACGTATCCAGAAACAATAAGTAGAAAGAATACCCACTCGAATCGCGTTAGTGGAGTAAGGTTAGACGAGGTCGTCTCATACTCCGAAGGCAATGTATGCAGCATATAAATTGAAAAGCTTGGAAAAGCTTGACTAGACGTGCCGCTAGATAGGAGGTTTTTCTTAATCTTGATTATTAAATGCTAGGACTTCTTCGGCATGGGCACTGCGTCGGGAACCGATTCGGGGAATACAGTATTAATGTACGGCAACATCGAAATCGGGCCGTGCTCTCAACCAAATTGTAGTTGCCGAACAGATTCCAACAACGCACTCGTATGCATCCGTGAAGGCTGGCGGGAAGCTTTACCTCTTCGAACTTTCGTTAAAGTATTTAGCAACGACTACGAATCCTATCGCTATCTAACTATCTCCTGTCAAGCCTTACTGTACTACATCACCCAAAACTGTTCATCATGCACTCCTTTGCATCAACCACGTTCTCCACGTGGCTGGCTTCGTTGGTATTGCTGCACCCATTCGTCACCAATGCCCAAGATAGCTGTACTTCTGATATTGAGCGCGATGTCATCGTTGTCGGTGGCGGCTCCGGGGGAACGTAAGTCTCACGGACAGCGCTCTTCTCAAGTGTTATCACGATGCTGACTTGTTTTAGATACGCCTCGATCCAGTTGGCAGCCCAAGGAAAAACGGTAGCTGTGATCGAGAAGGAGAAGCAATTGGGCGGCAACGTAGCGACGTACATCGAGCCGACGACTAACCAGACCACCGATTATGGTGTCATTCTCTACACCAATACCTCCACCGCGAGGAACTACTTCGCTCAACTTGGGGTCGAAGTAGGTCCTTACGTAGGGTACTTTCCCAACGGGTCTACCAAGTACTTGGACTATACCAACGGGAAAGAGCTCCCTGACTTCAGACCAACGGAGGCCACAGCGGCAATCGAAATTTACCTCAGACAGATGCAGTCCTATGGCGATTTATTTTCGGAGCCTGGCTTCTTCCTCCCTGATCCCGTTCCGGAAGACCTCTTACTGCCGTTTCGCGATTGGTTGAAGAAATACAACGCCACCGACATGGCATACCAAGTTTTCTACGTACAGGCTGGAAACGCGCTTGATCTACTGACGCTGTACGTTATGAAGTACTACAGTACCCTCGAGTTCACCAGAGACCGCCTATACACTGTCAACCGCGGCAACCAAATCATCTACAACACCGCCTACAACAAGCTGAACGGATCGGAGAACGTATTCCTAGGGAGTGAGATCCAGAATATCACCCGAACTGACGACGGAGTGGTAGCTATCGTCAATCGACCCTGCGGTACGCAAACCATCCGTGCAAAGAAACTAGTCATGGCGATCCGACCGCGGTACACGGACCTAGCACCATTCCTGGATCTGAGGCCAAACGAAGAGGAGCTCACAAAGCAGTTTTCCAACATTCACACCTGGACCTGTATTCTCAATGGCACGGGGCTACCGCTCGACACAGGCTACCAACTGGTCGACCCTTCCGTCGATTCCGGCATCCCTCCTCTGCCAGAGACTCTCGGCATCTCGCAGTCCGGTGTCCAAGACGTCGAAGCCCGGGCTTTCTGGTGGAGCAGTGCGGCCGAAATCACCCGCGAGAAGGCGGAGAGCTCGTTGCTGCGAACCGCTTATTTCGTTCAAGGCGCCGAGGGTGCTACTTCGCCTGCAGGTCAGAAACCGACTATTAATGGATTGTTGAACCACTCCCCATACTTCTTGCATACCTCGCGCGAGGCGGTGGAGAGTGGCTTTTACAAAGAGCTTAATGGGTTGCAGGGCCAGTACGACACGTTTTGGACGGGTGCAGCGTGGGAGTCGGAGAGCTCGGCTGCAATTTGGGCTTTTACAGAGAAGGTCATGCTTCCAGCGCTGCTAAAGAGTCTGGAGTAGAGGGTACTAGATAGAGGCGGTCAAATTGAGACAGGTAGTTATCTAGGGTTGACAACTTACTACCTAGGTAGCTTATTAGATTAGACACTAGACGTGCTGCCAAGAATTCAAACACGAGTGCTGTCTAGGTACCACAGAGCGACGCGCCTCACATTGCATCTCTTGTTTTTCTTCGTCTCGTTGTGATATTCTGGGCATGGACGCCCAAAATGAGGTTCACAGTGAGCAAACAAACAGCACGCCTTCCCGTTCCATACCATCCTGGTATGGTCCTCACTTCATGAAGGGCCAAATGCTTAGCGACGCAACAACGCGCTCATCCTGGATGCTCATCCTATACCTGTCGTATGACGTGCAACTACTTGGACATAATATGATACATACTGAAAACTGTCGAGTGCGCTCTCTTGCTGAAGATCGATGGATGAGCTTCAATCTGGATGCACTCTTTCACGAAGCTGCCGACTCGCGGCTGGAGGATAACACATATGCGCCATAGAGGAACGAACCTTCACCAAGAGGGCTCGCAGAAGACACCTGGACCGGAAGCGTGGGCGATAATGAGTATAACGCGGAAGACGGTGAAGAAGCGTGTCTGCATGCCACCATCGCGGGATTGGTCCAATTTTTCGCGCAACTAGAAGGCGAGAGCTAAAGAGCATTACTGAATTCTTGAAAAGCTAGGTAGAACGTAAGACGTTAGAAGATGCCGCAAACTCTAGTCTTTTGTACCGTTCGCTGTCTTAATCGCCTCGAAAGCGAGGTCGCACGCCTATGTCCTATAATAATTAGCTAAAAGAGTCAATTAACACTATTTGCTTTCATCGAGTACTGTCATAAAAACAGATTATACTTGCTGTGTTACCTCCTCACAGTAACCAAACGCGGAAACCGTTGAACGTGGTCTGCTTCAAGTCTCTCTCTACTCACTCCGCTACCGAATTCGATGACCATCTCCAGCAATCCAAAGGCCTATCCTCGCTGTCAAAAGGAAGCTTTAACAGCCTATCTTAGCCTGCGTGGGTATTAATGCTCACTGCGGAGTTGGTTGTGAACGCCTTCACAGCTACTAGTATATCCCTAGTGAACCCCGACGTTACTAGTAGTCACCAATATGGAGAGGGGGAGGGGGGGGGTTCAAGACAGTGTAAACACAGCTTAGCTACAGTTTTAAGGCTTAATAGTATATTATATAAGGTTATAGTGTTGTAGTATAACACTTTATACTAATATTATAAAGTTATCATTGTGTTAAGGTAGACCCTACATTAGGATAAAAACTATACTAGAGCTGTGTTAGGATGTAAAATGTGTTAGGTAGACTAGATAGAAGGAAAGAGCGTACCTGCTCCTGCCTAATAGTAATAAATAAGCCTCTACCTTTACCTTACTACTATACATAGGTAAATACGCCTATACAATATATAGTACATGCTGTACCGACTCAGGCGTTAAGGTATCCAGAAGGAGCTTGACTCTGCTCAAAGGTATATGGGAGTACGCGCAGGGTCAAGCAACAGAATAGTCTTATTCCTATAGGTCTAGTACGAAAGGACAAGAAAAACGTGTCCTCTGAGTAGAGGGAGACATGGAGACTCTATATACACCAGTTCGGAGGCCTTTCGGAGGCTATCGAGGATCCTGTCTAACCTCTTCCTTGAATGTCACCACGTGGTCCTATGATATTAAAGTTGACCTGAGAGGCAATCCTTAATAGGCTCCGAATAGGGTCTGATAGGAGTCTATTAGGAATAGGCCTCAAATCCTTCCTTTCCTATACTATGGGGATAACGATGCGAGATGTACTTGTTACACATGCTCTATATAGTATTATAAGTAAGCCATTCCTTACTATATTAGTTATAGCACCCTTAGTAGAATATTTACCTAATAAGGCCTTATCTAAGGTCTACTAAGGCTTTAATTAATCTACTTTTAGCTACCTCCTTTAGCTTTATACCTACTAGTATAGTTTTTATCCTAATATAGCTCTAATATAATTTTAATCTTAATACAGCTCTAATATAGTTTCAATCTTAATATAGGGTCTACTTTAATACTAAACCCCTCTTATAATGTAGAGAAGTAAATATAATATAACTATAAGTTAATAGCTCTATAAATATATATAGTTCTATAAAAATTACTATAATAAGGTATAAAATAAGATATACAAGGTATAGTAAGGCTAAAGTTTTAAATAATTAACATAGTATAGCTAACTACAGTAATTAAGCGTATGTAAATAGCAATACTACTTTAACCCCCCTATATAAGCGCGCTACAGCATACTCAATACTATCATTCCGCTATACGTTACTCTGCTTTTAAGGCCTATTCTGCAGATAAGTGGCTTAAGGCTTGCAGTACCCTAAACGCAGAGGTAAAGGATCCGCGCAATTTGGGTGCGCAGAAGCTGGGTTAAACTTAGGTACCTATAGTAGCGTCCTAATCCAATCTGCCGCACAGAACCTAGCTGCTAGCTAGCGCAGCTAGATTTCGCAAAACGGAAATTCCTGCGTGAATGCGTACTGTCGTAAGCTCCTTAAGCTACGTCCTTGTCTTAGCCTAACGTGATCCTGTTATTTATACGTAGTGCATACACCAATCACGTGCAATTATCTTCCCTGACTGCTCATCCTGTGACAGGGCGAGTCTTCTACGCTAAAAAGCAAGACAGAGCCTGTGAGCTATAGAAACTTAACTATGCTTTCTAATAGTGTGTGTGTCTTCGAGTTCGAATATAGCTACGTGCGCATAAGAAACGCTACTAAGATAATAGTTCTATTATGTTAATGATTCTTGGTTCGGCAGCAGCTCCGTGTTTAGAGGCTGCTTCTACTTATCTCGAGGTATCGTTCTATCTATAGAAACGGCCTGGTAGCCAATGTATATATTAGTTGTAATACTAACGTTATCCAGTCAATGTATATCTCCCCTACAATCTCCCTAAAGGGCAAATGTAGTCGTGCACTGCGCTGTAGCGGTGCATCGTTGTAACGCCTAAACAGACGCCAGGTTCAGGAAACAGAACCTTCACTAACACTGCGCCTTAACTACCACTAACCGTTAACCCATTTCCGTAACTCTAGGTAGCCCTCACAGATATGTGTCACCACCTTGCCCCACAGCGAGGTGATAGTGAATAATTATTATGTCACTCAGATATATTACCACGAACGAGTGAATGCTAATTACAGGAAGAGCTGAGCGCTTCCGACTCCGCCCAGAGAGAGGTCACGTTTCGGTGGTTATCTAGTCTAGCAGTCGTCAACATAGCGTGTTCTGGGCACATGCACGGTATCTGGATTCATCACGGAGTGCTTTGACGCAATTCTGAACCTCAAGTTGATTGGAATCATTTTGCTAATGGCGAATTCGCTGTGACTATTATATGACAGCCCATGGAGCACTACTCATAGGCAATGACCTATGCGTCGAAAATTGCTTTGTTCTGTTCCACCCAGGCCTCAAGACGGGTCGGCGAATGACCGCTGTAAAGCGATACGTTGCTCACACCTTCCTTGTAGTTGGGAAACCGCTCACCATTGCCCTTGTCCGGGCCTTTGGTGCTCAAAGTTTTGATCATGTAGTCTGCAAAAGACGGAGGCATACCGAAACTCAGATACTTTTGGTACATCTCCTTGGGGCCTAGGTCCGTGATCTTCACATCCTTTTGGAGAGCTTTGCAGATCCTCGCGATACTATCGTGGAGCGACAGTATTTCAGGACCGTAAAGGTAAATCTTCTTCTGTCCATTCTTTGGGCCGGACACAACGATGTTGCCGACGACTCTGCCAATGTCACTTGGTACGATGTTGTCTTGCTCGAACTCGCCGCCATACAACTCTACGTGGTTTGCTACAATGCCCGCCTTTTCCGATAGCAGGTTCGTGATGAAGCATCCGGGACGTACGGCGACATAATGATCGGGGCCGAATATGTCGTCCAAGTTTGCTTCCACCTGGGCGTGAACAAATGGAAGTATGTCAGACGGAGGTATCTCGCGTAGGCCTTGATTGACGAGAATCGTAAAGCTGCTCAGGAAGACTACGAAATCAAGGCCTGCTACTTTCATTGCCGTGATGGCGCCGTGGAGGTGATCAGACGCGTGATGGACAAGGTAGATGAATGCGCGCTTGGCACCAGAAGTTTTGATTGCTTCGCTGACAGTCTCAGGTTTCTCCAGGTCGGCCTGAATCCTATGGTAATCACCAGCGGCTTCGACCTCTTTCGTAAGACCAGGAATGCTCTTGGAGGTATCTCGCATTGCAAGCCAAACAGTAGCTCCAAGCTCTCCGGCTGTTCGTGCGGCAATGGACCCAACTTGGCCAGTCGGACCGAAAATGAGAACAGATGTCATGGCGGGGTTGTATGGTACGTTGAGTCGGCAGTGAAGATGGATAGTAATTGCACGCATGCGCTGGTTGTTGTTGTCTCTTTTATCTCTTCGTGAAGGTCAAGCTGCCACTACGCCTCTTACGTATAGCACAAAATGCTGATTTGGTAATTGTGCGCGACCGTTCCGGGGAAGACGGCCGGGCATCTCGGCAACATGAAGGCACGAGAATCGGCAAGAAACCGGAGACACGAATCCGTCAGAGCGAGCCCACAGCAAGCACCAGCCCATTATTTCTGGTACAGATGTCCTGAGCTCCAAGCACACGGCGAATCCAAGTCACCATCATGCGCTTATCTGACCGCTCATGCCACCAGTCAATCCTATTCACCATCCAACATTTTCCTCAATATCTCCTGATTTCCTCCCGCAACAAAAGAGATGGGGTTCCCGCACGATTCGGTCCTACCGCAAGGGTCCTTGATCTTGGTCACCGGCGCCACCGGCTTTCTTGCGGGCATTATAACGGATCAACTGCTTCAATATGGGTTTCGTAGGTACTTCGGTGGTCTCCGCAACGGTAAATGGATGACTAAGCATTCTACTGACAATGGCGGATTTAGGTGTCCGTGGCACGGTACGAGATCCGGAGAACAACAAAGCTTCCTGGGTGAGGCGAGTCATGTGTGAAACATCACAACTTGTAACTGACACAACCATGATCAATAGATGCCTACACACTTTGAGAAGCGGTATGGCAAAGGCACATTTGAAATGGTGCGAGTGAAAGACATGGAACACGAAGGGTGCTTTGAAGCCGCCGTAAAAGGTGTGTTGCAAGGTGTATTAGGAGTCTCATCGCTTTGAGCAAGTTGTTGGTATCGCCGAATGTTTGAGACGCTGATTGAAAGGCAGGCTGCAGTGGAGTGATCCATGTCGCCAGCGTCACGGCATTCAGTGCTGATCCACACAAGATCATTACCCCGAGCATCACATTTGTCGAGAATGTTCTCGCCGCGGCCGAAAATGAGCCATTAGTATCGCGATTCGTACTGACATCCTCTTCTGCTGCCGCCAGTCAGGACAGGATCAACGAGAACTATGATTTGACCCCGGACATGTGGGCAAACTGGGCTATTGAGGAAGCTTGGGCGTCAACACCACACACCGAAAAAAAAGCCCGCGCCAACTACTATGCATCCAAGGCCCTCAGCGAGCAGAGGATGTGGAAGTATGTGGAAGAACGAAACCCCCGGTTTGTAGTGAACTCCGTGTTGCCCGACTTTGTTATTGGCCTTGCAGTGAAACCCGAAAAGCAAGGCTTCGCATCCTCCATGGCTTTGTTCAAACAGATGTTCGAGAACTCCGGTGATGCTTGGCAATCGTTTGGTCCCCAATGGTGTGTTGATGCGTATGATGTTGCCTTATTGCACATCGCGGGCCTTGTATGCCCTCACGCAAAGAACGAACGGATCTTTGCATACGCGCATCGCAAGACTTGGACCAACTTCATCCAGCGGCTCCAGGAGATGTATCCAAATCATCAGTTCCCAGGTGTGTACACCAATGTCTCTCACACCGAAGCATTTCCAAGCGATTATCTGCTAATCTGGACATCAGAGCCAGATCCTTATGAGGGACAGGATCTCTCAAACGTCACCGGCCGGGAACGTGCAGAAGGTCTGTTGAGGTGGATGGGAAGCTCTAGATGGAGGCCTTTGGGTGAATCATTGAAGGAGGTGTCCGATTTCATACTACTTGATTGAGATTTCATGCAGACCTCGATGTAAGCACAGCAGAGCAACGCAGCTGATCTCATTTTGCAATCGAGATCATTTCAACAGCTTATTCAATCGATCCAAGTCACAAAAACTCGAAGTGATAAACATTGTGATGATGCTTATGTGCTGCAACAATGGACCTGCGGCATTCTCGAGAGACTTCCATCTCATCGTGAAGCGTTAGCTGAGACGGGAGTTTGAAGCAGGCAGCGCATTTTCAGCGCGTTTGTTGAACATGTAGAGGTGTTCAAATGTAAGTAATGCTGCATTTTGCTTCTTCATCAGCATCCAATTATGATTGCTATCATTAACTATGCAACCGTATACCCACACTCTCAGTTAATTCCCAATGAAGACTATCGCAAACATCAAAAGATCGATTACGCAACATCTGGCGTTCGTATCACATGCGCATCCGTGAAGAACCGAACTCTGTTATCACAATGATCGAGAGCTAATGAGAAAGTCCTTATGTGACAGCAGGCCGCTCAGAGACATGTGTTCATTCAATCTATCTGCCTAGTTGCTGCCGTTAACCATGTTCTTATCTGGTTCGCCATCTCCAAGCACAACCTCAATCACAGAAAGTTCGCTCCCAGCCGGCCGACTAATAGCCTTAACAGCCAGCCTTGGATCCGTCTTCTTCAACAGGTTGATCCACTCTTCTTCCTCCCGCTCTTTAGCATTAAAAGTCCCAATCATCATCAGGTCTTTTTGTCGCAACGCAGCCTCGTGTGTACTTGATCCAGAACCAGGTGTAGGAAGGACCATGTCCATAATCAACAAGCGATTTGAAGACGTCATGGCATTCACGATACCCTTTAGTATCTTGATAGCGTCGGCGTCTGGCCAATCGTGCAGGATGGTGCGTAAGAGGTAAACATCTGCGCCTACATGGGGCTGAGGTTGGAAGAAGTCGTGCTCGATTGCTTGGACGCGCGGTCGAATATTGTCGGAGAGCTTGCTGATCATACTCTGGGCGTTGGCGATCGGTCCCGGGAGGTCCTCGATGACGACATTCAGATGCGGGTAGGCTGTTGCCAGCATGATTGCAGTAGACCCGCTACTTCCTCCGACCTGACCGGATCCATTAGCTCAGATCTAAAAGCCGTTCGCAAAAGCCTCATTGAACGTACATCCACAACTTTCGCAGCCCCCAACGCATTCCAATCGAACGCCTCCAACAGATACGCTGCGTTCGATCCAGTGTGCGACACCGCCCGGCTCTTCATGTAATCCTCGAATTTCTTTTGGAGGTCTGGACGCGCCTTGAGATGCTGAAAGAATGGTAGGTTTGTGTTATTCGCAATATTGTAGGCGGTTTCGTTGGGCACTTGAGTATCTCCCCATTTCTCTGTCGCTTTCACCAGCCCAGCCATAACAGGAATAGTGGCGTTGAACATGTGAGACAACTGAACCTTCATGTGTTTATCCTCGACGAGTGATGCGGAGAGGGTATTATGGGAGAGGTTGCCATGGTGGCTTTCGCAAAGGAAGCCAGAGGTCATTGCCATGCGAGCTGTGGAACGCAAGATCGGCTCAGGAATCTTGAGGCTCTCTGCAACTGCGTGATATGAGACTGTATTGGGAGGCAGAGGAATCTGATCCAATACTCCGAAATGAGTGAGCCATTGGAGGCTGTAGTATTGCTGCTGCTGTATGTGTAGTTCTGTAAGAAAGCTGCTCGGATCATGGACGGCCCTCTTGATCTGCGTTGCATGTTCGATGACTTTGTCTCTGGCTTCTTTCTTCATCGTAGCAACAGAGATGCAGGTAAGATTAGTGAATTCTGTGGACAACATGTCCATTTATCGGGTCTAGTTTTGAAACCCCTAGGATATAAATCAGCATGGAGAAACTTTTGCTAGTCGTTGCAAGGAGTGAAGTTCCGCCGGTATCTGGATATGCCGGAGACGTTGTTATGCCCGTCACGCACGTCCCCAAAAGAGTGGACCGAACCATTATCCCCCGCCACAATGTTGCACTCCGCTTCACCCGTTCGGGATACAAATTGGGTAATAGAGCAGGAGGCAACCGTCCGGAAACACGTCTTTAGCACCTAACTGCAATCGTGCTAGTGTCCTTATTAGCAGTAATAATGGAATAGAGCGATTGGTAGAACAGCGGGTTTTCAATCGCTCATACCATCGGGCTTGTCACTGAAGCCGATGAAGTCCCCGCTGTCCGCTCATAGTTTGCCTGGTAGACTCAAACAGCCTTAGGGTCCTTAAGATCATTCTCCGACCTATCACACAACTCTCCTCTACTTAGATATATAGCATTCCGGTCGTTTTTGTTCAGACCACAAAACACGCTTCTTTCCACAAGTCCACTACGAACGCCACATTCAACATGGCAGATCATTTGAACTTGTTTCTCTTCGGAGATCAGACATTCGACATCCGACCTCATTTTTCTGGTCTGTTAGAGGCGAGAGACAACTTGTTCCTACATGCGTTTCTTCGTGCGGCGTACAATGCCCTTCGAAACGAGATATTCACATTATCGCCGGAGGTCCGAA
The DNA here is from genome assembly GCA_010093695.1 of Plenodomus tracheiphilus IPT5. Taxonomy (NCBI): domain Eukaryota; kingdom Fungi; phylum Ascomycota; class Dothideomycetes; order Pleosporales; family Leptosphaeriaceae; genus Plenodomus; species Plenodomus tracheiphilus. Next base: position 13,263 of record MU006399.1, read on the forward strand.
AAGACCTACCGCGTTTTACCTGTCTTGAGGACCTGGCCTCGTGGAAAGATGGCGGGAGCGGCAAGCAATGCATTGCTCTGGACATGGCCATGACTACGATATGGCAAATAGGAAAATTTATCCTGTGAGTCGCATGTTTTGGAATAAACAAGGATCTTACTCATGTCCACAGCCAGGGTGAAGCCAACTACAAGACATCAGGAAGCTCGGTCGTTGTCGGACTTTGCACTGGCACCTTCGCGGCGGCAGCAGTCAGCTGTAGTGCCAATACCACGGAACTGGTTCCACTAGCAATTGAAGCCGTCACAGCGTCATTCAAGACTGGCATACTCGTGGAGAACGTTGCTCGAAGGCTTACGTCTTCCCAAGATCTCGATCAAAGCTGGGCTATGCTCATAGAGAGCGCATCGTCTGCCCAGCTCGTACGCGATTTCAATGAGAAGAGTGTAAGTCTGAAGCTTTTTGCAAAGTCCTCAACTCTGACTGACATGCATCAAGTCTATGCCATCGATTAGCAAGCCGTACATCAGTGCTTATGCTCCGGGTGCCGTCACCGTAAGCGGGCCGCCTACGTCTCTTTCCAAACTAGTCGACTCTGAAACCTTCAGAAAATTAGTTAAAAAAAGCATTCCCATAATGGGGCCCTTTCATGCCCCTCATCTTTACTCAACGAAAGACCTTACCACGATTGTCTCCGGGATAACACAAGGCGCCAGACTCGAGTCAAGCCTGTTCTTGTCCAGAAGCAAGACGACACAGGAACCTCAGAATTTTGCATCGCTTTTGGAAGAAGCTGCCGCTGAGGTTTTGCTACGACCGATACTGTGGAATGACCTACTGGACCGATTCGAGACAGTCTTGCGCACAACCGCCCCAAAGAGTTTCAGTGTTGTGTCCTTCGGATCAACGGCTCAACACCTCTTCCACAACGTAGTCAAGAAGACGAATCCGGATCTATTGAGACCCTCTCTACAGCCTGCCAACGGCATCCTCAACGCCAGCCCGGCAATTAGCAGCGGTGGCAAGAAACCGAGGTTAGCCATCGTAGGCATGTCAGGACGCTTCCCCGAGGCGAAGAATACCGACGCATTCTGGGACATACTCCAAGAAGGTTTGGATGTGCACAAGACTGTGCCTCTACAGCACTGGGATGCGCGCACGCACGTCGATACCAGTGCGAACCCACGGAAGAACACTAGTGCAACGCCTTTCGGTTGTTGGCTGAAGGATCCGGAAGAGTTTGATGCGCGTTTCTTCAACATATCGCCGAAGGAGGCTGCGCAGATTGACCCTGCTCAGCGACTGGCTCTAATGACAGCTTATGAAGCTATCGAGCGTGCTGGAATAGTTTCAGACGCAACCCCATCTACTAGGCCCGACCGCATTGGGGTATTCTATGGCGTCACAAGTAACGACTGGATGGAAACAAACAGTGCTCAAGACATTGATGCGCACATGATCCCAGGCGGAAACCGCGCATTTATCCCAGGAAGAATTAACTACTTCTTTAAGTTTAGTGGGCCTAGTTATGCTGTTGACACAGCTTGCTCATCTAGTCTGGCAAGTATCCATCTTGCATGTAACTCACTTTGGTGCGGCGATATTGATACAGCTATAGCCGGAGGAACTAACGTAATCACGAATCCAGACTTTACTGCTGGGCTAGATCGTGGCTACTTTCTCTCCCGGACAGGAAATTGCAAGACGTTCGATGATGGCGCGGACGGTTATTGTCGTGGCGAAGGTATTGCCACGGTGATAATCAAGAGGCTCGACGATGCACTCGCAGATCGTGATCCAATTCTTGGTGTGATCCTCGGAGCGTACACCAACCATTCGGCAGAGTCTGAATCCATAACCAGGCCGCATGTCGGTGCTCAACGTGCAATCTTCAAGAAGATCCTGAACGAGACAAACGTGGACCCTCACTCGGTAAGCTACATAGAAATGCATGGCACGGGTACGCAGACTGGCGATGCCGCGGAGATGTCTAGTGTTCTGGATACCTTCGCCCCATCGCACAACGGCAGCGATCGGGCGAGAACCAGCAATGAAGCCCTCTTTCTCGGTTCGGCGAAGGCTAACATTGGCCATGGTGAGGCTGCATCTGGCGCGTCAGGCCTGATCAAAGTCTTGATGATGATGGAGAAGAATGTCATCGTTCCCCACTGTGGGATCAAGTCCAAGATCAACCATAAGTTTCCAACTGACCTTGAGGAGCGTCATGTTTATATCGCTTCCAAGTTGACAAAGTGGAAGCGAAGGGAGGGTTCTGCCCGACGTGCATTGGTCAATAACTTTTCAGCCGCCGGAGGCAACTCGGCCGTCCTACTCGAAGACCCCCCACGCATACCAGACAATTCCAACGCTCTTGTAGACTCTCGACAACTGTACGCTGTCGCAGTATCTGCCAAGACGGGTACTTCCATGCAGAGCAATTTGAGGCTACTGCTCGCGCATCTGGAGGAAACGCCAGATATTTCGCCCGGCGAACTTTCGTACACAACAACAGCACGACGGGTGCACCACCCATATCGTGTGTTACTCGTAGGTTCATCTATTGAAGAGATCGCCCATAAGCTCAACTCGGCAATTCTTGGAGAGACTGGCAAGACAAGACCGAGAGGAGCGCCTCAACTGGTATTCAGTTTCACCGGCCAGGGTGCTCAATATCCCGGAATGGCGCAACAACTGTTGAGGGAAAGCTCCGTCTTCCGAAATGAACTGCACCACCTCGACCAGATCGCAACAAGTCTAGGCTTTTCATCTGTGATCCCTTTTATCGAGTCCACAGAACAAGATCCTTTGGTATTCCAACCTTCTGTCGTTCAGCTTGCGAGCATCTGCGTTCAGATGGCCTTGGTTAGGTTATGGGGCTCGTGGGACATCCGTCCATCCGCAGTCGTAGGACACAGTCTCGGAGAGTATGCTGCTCTCAACACTGCTGGAGTACTCTCAGATGTCGATACCATCTTTCTTGTCGGTATGAGGGCGCATCTCCTGGAGCAGAAGTGTACACCCGGTACGCATGCCATGTTAGTTGCCGACGGCCCACTTGAACAGATTGCTGTTGCTCTGCAAGATCGAGCATATGAGGTAGCCTGCATCAATTCACCGACAGAGACTGTTCTTGCCGGACCAAGCGAGGATATGCCGGAGCTTCAAGAATCTCTGAAGAAGGCTGGAATGAAGAGCACCCTTCTCAAGGTACCATATGCCTTCCATTCTTCACAAGTCGACGCGATCATTTCAGACTTCAAAGCTCAAGCGCAGGGTGTGCAATTCTCCGAACCGAAGATACCCGTCATCCAACCTCTAGAATTTACCGCCTCGACTACAGGCACGACTTTCAATTCTGAGTATTTGGCACGTCACTCCCGTGAGCCTGTAAATATGATGGGATCACTGATCGAAGCTCAGAACGACGGTTTGATCACCACCCGATCTCTGTTCGTGGAGATTGGCCCACATCCTGCTATTTCGAAGATGGTTCAACGCACGTTGGGTTCATCTGTTGTCACTGTCGCCTCACTTCAGCGAGGAGCTAGGCCATGGGATGTGCTCACTCGATCACTCAAACCTCTCTATGAGGCTGGGGCTAGCGTCAATTGGGCTGCCTATCAGCAAGACTTCAGGCGATTCCACAAAGTCATCCCACTACCATCATATGCCTGGGATCTGAAGCCTTACTGGATTCAATACGTCAACGACTGGTCCTTGCGGAAAGGTGACCCCCCCGCTGAAGGCGTGCAGATTCGTCCCAAGATCGAGAGTACGACGATCCATTCAGTGGTGTCAGAAAGCGGTGACTCTATGCGCACTAAAATCGTAGTCGAGGCAGATATCTCGCGCGAAGATCTTTCCCCGCTAGTTCAAGGACATGAGGTTGACGGTATTCCTCTGTGCACACCATCAGTATACGCTGACATGGCTCTCACTCTCGGTACATACCTGCTCAAGCGGTATAAGTCGGATCTAGGGGACATGCTAGTGAATGTTTCCGACATGACCATTTCGAAGGCGTTGATTTTGAATGAGCATGCAAACAAACAACTTGTTCAGGTTCACGCCGAAGCAGACTGGCCCTCTCGATCTGTGACTACGAAGTTCATGTCCTTCAACAATCACCAGAAACTGCAAGAGCACGCTCGCTGCATCGTCCGTTACACAGATCGTGGACTCCAGAAGAAGCTGCAAGAAAATGCTGCGGAGATTCAGATGAAGATATCTGAACTCCGCAATGGCGTCGCTTCCGGTAAGACAGCTCGATACAATCGCGCAATGGTGTATCGAGCCATTCGCCCTCTAGCACGATTCCACAACGACTACCGTGCGATTGACGAGATAGTGCTTAACAGCGATACACTCGAAGCCTCGAGCACGCTAAGTTTTGGGAGCGTGAAGCGAGATGGCGATTTCCATACTCATCCAGCCATCATCGATTCGCTGACGCAAGCGTGTGGCTTCACAATGAACTGCAACGACAACACGGACCTGGATGTAGAGGTCTTCATGAATCATGGATGGGGATCCTTGCAGCTTTTCGAGCCTATCGATTTTGAGAAAGTGTACACCACGTACAGTCGCATGGAGTCCGGCCCCGACAAGCTCTGGCGCGGCGACGCCATCATTCTCGAAGGCGACAGAGTGGTGGCACACTTTGGACAGATCGCGATCCAAGGCGTGCCCCGGCGGGTGCTCAAAGTCATTCTTTCGCTCGAGAGCGGCAGGAAACCGCAGGGTGGCAACCCGATAACACAGCGCTCTATCGCCGATAGCAGTGAGCCGCGTGTGGGCTCAGCTCGGCAAGATGCCGTACAAGAGCAGGTATCGCACCGGACTGGACCATCTCCTATTGACGTTGGACTCCAAATCATCGCAGAAGAGTCTGGCGTAGCTATCGACGGCTTCACGGACGATGCCGTTTTCGCAGACATGGGTGTGGACTCTCTCCTCGGTCTGACCATTTCGGCACGCTTCCGAGAGCAACTCGATGTCGAACTCGACTTCAACGGCCTTTTTTACGAATACCCTACGGTTAAAGACCTCAAGGCATATCTACACAAGTCTCTACACGATTCGGGTTACGCCAGTCCGGTTTCAAATGACGGCGCTGGGCCAGAGTCCTTGCATGCTGGTATGAAAGGGTCCACATCCAAGCATACGAACGGCATCGAAGTCCTCAGTCCTGCGAAGACGGCACCTTCCTCTGACACCAATGTCACTCGAGCCCTTCAGATCATTGCCGAGGAGAGTGGTATGGAAGTGACCGATCTTGATGATGATGCCGAACTTGCTGATTGCGGAGTGGATTCCCTCTTGTCACTTATCATCGCGAGTCGCTTACGCAATGAACTCGATATGGAGATAGAGAGCGAGTCGTTGTTCTTGGAGAGTCCAACAGTAGGCGATCTGAAGAAAGTGTTAGCAAAGTCGGGCAACAGTGCAGCGCTGGATGGTGTAGTGGATGAGCAGGTGCAGAAGATGACGTCACCACCTCCCGCTAATGAAATCCACAGCCCGGCTAGTGAAAACAGTGATGTGCATGGAGACACCAACAAGGAACCCCGTGCTATACTGGACATTCGAGAACAATCCGTGAAAGAGCTAGTACATGAATTCGCATCCGGCTTTTCCGCGCCCACCTCGATCGACGCGGCCGAAGATGAGACGAACCTCAAAATGGTCGTCTTGGTGACTGGCGGCACCGGCAGTCTTGGAGGCCATCTTGTATATCACCTCGCTCAGCAGCCCAACGTTCATAGGGTCATCTGCCTTAACCGTGCGCATCGCGAGGACCCCATGAAGCGCCAGATCCAAGCGATGAAGGACAAAGGTATACGCTTCCAGGATAGTCTGAAGCACAAGTTGTTGGTACTCCAGACCGATTCTTCCAGCCCACGGCTTGGGCTCACGCAGACGCAATACAACGACCTCGCTGCTTCAGTTACCCATCTTGTCCATCAGGCTTGGCCCATGAGTGCGACGCGTCCGTTGTCGGGATTTAAGGCACAATTCCAAGTCATGCGCAATTTGATCGATTTTGCTAGAGATGCTGCTTCGTACCACAGTCGCGTCTTCAAGTTCAGCTTTGAGATGGTCTCCTCGATCGGCGTTGTTGGCCTGTACGACCACAAGAATACTGCTACAACCGTAGTACCAGAGACAAGTGCGAGTATTGATTCAGTCTTACCTAACGGCTACAGCGAAGCAAAGTGGGGCTGTGAGCTCATGCTTGATCGCACATTGCACCAGTACCCCGACCGTTTCCGCACGATGACAGCCCGGCTAGGCCAGATTGCTGGGTCGAAAACGAGTGGGTACTGGAATCCTATGGAGCATTTTGGTTTCGTGGTCAAGTCATCCTGCACTCTGAACGCGTTACCTGACGTTGACGGCAAGCTGTACTGGACTCCTGTCAATGACGTTGCGAGCACGCTCGCGGATCTTGTAATCGGAAACAACGATCCGTATCCGATCTACCACATCGACAATCCTAATGGCCAGTCGTGGAGAGAGATGAACGGGTATCTGCAAGCCGCGCTGAAGATACCAAACGTGATACCGTTCCACGACTGGCTGAAGCGCGTGCGTGGGGCTCCTCAAAAGGATATTCCTGCGCTGTTGTTATCTGACTTTCTAGAGTCCAACTATCTCCGCATGTCGTGTGGCGGGTTGGTCTTGGACGTGTCCCATACACTGAAGCATTCGGCAACACTTAGGGGCGTCGGCCCAGTGTCTAATCAGATACTGAGAAAGTATGTACACATTTGGAAGGAGATTGGGTTTCTGCATGCTACAGAGGAAGACAAGAAGAATTTCGAGAACGAGAGAGTAGCACTTTGGACCTAGTTTCTGTTACGATCCCTGTATCAGCCCCGAAAACAGCCTATGGGAACAACCCTAGAAGCGCTGGCCCAAGTAGCAACCACCTCCGACAGTAGTCATGTGACTGATAGCTCTGCGCGCGACTATCATGACTACTGATAGTTCACGTGACGACTATCGCTCGCGATGCTCACGACTTCCAGAACTATCATGACAAGTATATAGTGTTAGGCAATAAGCTCCTATAGCTTGTTATGTTTAACTTACCTTACTAAATAGGAAGTAATACATTATTCTTATTACTTAACCTTCTTAATACTCTTTATAGAAGCGCACTCTTACTGTCTTAGTACCAAGTACCTCTTATCTACGTTCCTCTAACATTTATATTCAAGAACTAACCTTTACGTTCTAACACTAGCTGCTTTATATTATAGCTACTTAGATCTTTACACTTTAAACACCTTAAATATAAGTAACATAAACATAGACACTCCTAAGTCCTCCTAGGCTAGAGGTAGTAGCTATGAGGATCTAAGTAGCTACGATATAAAGCAGCTAGTGTTAGAACGTAAAGGTTAGTTCTTAAGTATAAATGTTAGAGGAATGTAGACAGGAGGTACTTAGTACTAAGACAGTAAGAGTGCGCTTCTATAAAGAGTATCAAGAAGGTTAAGTAGTAAGAATAATATATTACTTCCTATTTAGGTAAGTTAAATATAATAAGCTATAGGAGCTTATTACCTAACACTATATACTTATTATAATAGTTCTAGTAGTTATAAGCATCATAAGCAATAGTTATTACGTAAACTATTAGTAGTCGTGATAGTCGCGCGCAGAGCTATTAGTTACATAACTACTTGTTTAGAGGTAGTTACTACTTAGGCTAGCGCTTCTAGGGTTATTCCTATAGGCTTGTTTTTAGGGCTAGTATAGGGATTGTAACACTATCCTCCTCCTTCTAGAGGTTTGTCCTTAAATTATATAATACTATTAGTACTTCTTAATTAGTGTAGCTGCCTTATATCTCTTAAGCTAGGGTTAGGGTTAGGGTTAGGGTTAGGGTTAGGGTTAGGGTTAGGGTTAGGGTTAGGGTTAGGGTTAGGGTTAGGGTTAGGGTTAGGGTTAGGG
>MU006400.1:3801-21001 GCA_010093695.1 Plenodomus tracheiphilus IPT5
CCTCAAGCCCAGAGAGACAAGGGTCTCTCTTACCGTCCCATGACAGCTCCAGCGAACATGGTAATGACGCAGTTCATGCAAATGTACCATCCGCCCTGCTCTTGCCTCAAGCCAGGCTTCAGTGTAAGCCGATACGCACTTCGGCATGAACCATGAGCATCAGATAGAAGCACAATGCGTCATTGCGGGACGTACTAACCACATATTTACGGCCGCTCTCATGCGTAGGCATTGCTGGAAACTACATCCAGGGGTAATAACCAGACCGCCAGGTCTATGCCCAGGCACCCTGACGCCACGATGACCAAGGCGACGGTCTGTCTTGAGGGCAGCTGGATGCCTCATTATTCCTACTGAAATGTATAAATATCGGCTGTTCTCTGAAAGCTGCTAGTTAGGTATAGTATACAGCATTCTGCCAAAATGTCATCTCAAGATCTGACCATACGAAAGCTTTACGGCGACGATACGATATCCACTGAAGAGGGGCTCATTCGAATGGTGAGTCACTCGCTCCTGAAGCAGCGAAGAAGCTAACATCCAAAGCGAGGGGCCATTCTCGAGTGTCAAATCCTACTCCGCACGCCTGACAGCGAAAGCCTACCTCGAATCTTCTTGATGATTTTGGTAGGCACAAACAGCTAATAATTCCCGAGTCCTGCTAATGAATCTGACCTAGGCAGCAATCATCGTTTCACGCAATAACCGGGAGGTGCTGAACCACCATATTACTTCCGTCGTCCAGGTGCCTGTTGATGAGATTTTGCTGCGTCCTTCCAGAATCCCAATGCTGAATGCACTTGCCCTAGAGCTTCAGCAGCAATGCATAACTATACACGGTCTCGTGGACGATCCATTACTTACAGAGGTCATCCGAGGTGTCAGCAAAGATCTTTATACGACAAGTGAGACCACTGGATATTCTTCCTTTTCATTCCGCCAGAATGAAATAAAGGGCCTCTTCTCCGCAGCAAGTGGCATCATTACCGGACGAAGCACACATGCGGTGGCTGACATGATACCCGAGAGTAGAGCCGACGTCAACTACTGTGGCCGGTTCAGTATGGGTTACAATTCGACTAATACGCTGCAAACGGCCTTTTCGCCATCATCCATGCCATCAACGCTTGCGCCTCCCGATGCCAAAGTGGCCCCTTCGCTTTATGCATCGGAGCAACAGCAATCACCCTATACGGTATACACGGAAATATCCCCTGGTCTGGCCATGGAGAAGACACAGGCCTGCGACGAATGCAAGAGACGAAAGACAAAATGCGAACGCAGCCGGCCATGCGACAGCTGCAAGAGGCGGAAAGTTGAATGCAAGTATACGCACTCGAGGAGGAGCCGAAAGATCGAGACTCGGATCAAAACAAAGGAAGGATGAGATGAAGAAGACCAAGAGAGGGCATTGCTGAATCCACCAAACAGACGTTGGGGTTCAGGAGATCAGGGGCTGGTACCAAATAATCCACTTCGCCCTGTCAGCGAGTACTCTCTGGCGAAGAGGTTGAAGCAATAGCTCGGTCCGCCTCAGGGCCCAGATGCATTTTGTGGAATGAAAAATAAGAATGTAATCCTTGGCACCCATTGACTGGTGCGAGGCCGGCCCATTTGCTTCAGTCATAATGATCGCACAGAGCACCAACCTCTTCCTGATCAGCATCGATAGTTGAAGTATGCTAAACGCTCCTCTTGGCATGTTATCCTCTAAATGAAGATCGTACTGAACCTTTACAACAACCCATCAGAACGATGTCAGAAACAACCGAACAGCAACTATACTTAGAGCCAGATCCGGATGGAGATGTCGTGTTGAGATACTCAAAGCTCGAACCCGACACATCTATTTCGTTTTTGTTTCTAGTAAATTTCTGCGACTCGCATCCGCAGTATTTGTACGTATGCTTAGTCCTTGCTTCGAAGAAGTGCACGAGTTGCTTCAGGACGACCACGTTGTCATCGAGCTTGAGGATAACGATCCTTCGTTGATGGAACTCATTATGAACATTCTCCACTATCAAGCCGACAGCGGAGAGCATGCGGTCAATGCCGAGAAGTTGGCGCGCCTTGCAACCCACTGCGACAAATATGATTGCACTAGAGCCTCGAGCACATGGGCTGCTACATGGTTCACAAAGCCAGAGGAAAGGAAACCACCACGTCCACAATATGACTTCCAGCTTCTCGCTGCTTATTTATTCAATGATCGGAGTCATTCATCGAAGATTTTCAAAGCCGCGACGTCTGAGCTTGAGTCTAGTCGTTCTGCGCAGTGGCCACAGGAGAACATGCTCGCGTTACTTCCAGAGAGCGTGTCGAGTAGGTTAAGCGCCATACACTTCCGGATGACTTTGACAACTAACATCCTGTAGATGATGTCACAGAGACTATAGAGAGAACCCTCGATTCAATGGAGGACGAGTTGCAACACGCTGAGTCCCAACTTCGCGATTCATAAATGCTATGAAATGGTGCAGCTCGCCTGTCACAGCACTGCCCGAAGGAGCCAAAACGTGTCACCCATGCCGCAACACGAGCTTGTTTAGAAGTACTGCACGGAAGAGACAAGAGTCGTTGATTATTTTGCGGTGCTTCGAAAAGGGAGCTATGGCCGACCAAGGGACCATTTGGGGATAGTTCTATCGCCGATATCGCCCACCGTTTTGCTTGTGACAAAGTGGACCTCAAACACAACTGTGCAGCTAGCCAAACCTGTCCATGCATTTTTGCACTTGAGTCGTCCGTACGCAGAGTTAGCCAGATACGGGGTAGTGTTAAGGGATTTTTCTACTATGTTGAGACACGTTGAAGACTGGAGGCATGATACGAAATGCATTCACGAAGAGTAGGCAAGAGGGCTCGCGATTCAATCTTAACAACCCCATTAATTTAAACATCGAAAGAAGGTGTTGCACCAGTTTGTTTGTGAGCGGAAGCTTGTCACTTTGGCACTCACGTTCTTCTACTTAGGTTACTCACAATAACACACTTTTCCAACGCTTCAGACGTTTTCTGGAATTGCTTTTGTAACTCTCAAGGTAACTGCGGATCGCCAAGTCCAATCATGGAGAAACAAGACCAGCCGGGATTGCTCATAGCACATAGCTCCCCCTCAACGTTGATCTTCGGAAAGGCAGAATAACGGTCAACCCTCCATCCTCCTCTCCTTTCCGCCTCAGCGGGGAACATTATATCATCTTATTAGCAGGATTGAAGCTAAAGGAAGTTTTGCGATGGCATAGGAATGCGGCACAGCACACTTGTGTGGCATCAGAATGACGTGTTGCTGATATGTGATCAATAACGGTGGAAACCACTCACGATGAATAGACCCACAGCGCCACCGTGTCGCGGATCGACAAAAGCCAACTAGTCCCCATTGCTCACAGCTTCGGAATATACAGCACCACACTCGACACCTTACAGAGATCAAGCTGGGGCACAGGCGCAAGGTCTGACGTTGTAATAAGATACCCTGCTTTTCTATTTTGTCGATGGCGATAGGCGGCACCTGTCAACCCATTTCCGAACACATCGCAATGATTTACCGGCGATGGAAACGGCCAGTACACGTGGCGACTGCTCTCGTGTGCCTTGTTATTGTCGCGACATTTTCTGCTCGCTGTGCGCAGTTCAGACCGCGAGTCTTTACGTCCAGCGATGGGACGCCATCGACAGCATCAAAGATTACCTCGACAAGCAGCGGACCGGCGAGTACCTTGTCTCACGATTGCCCGACAAGCCTACCAAGAACGCCGTTTATTCCGAACACTCACGGAAAGTTTGACTGGAGACAAGTCAAGGTGCACAACCCCGTTGAGACGTACATCGAACTTCCTGTCGGGCCACCGTCCTCATTACCACGCATTCAGCATGAGTTTGCAGAGGAACTGGAGCAAAGTACTGTCAAAAGAGTCTTGAGACAAACAGCGGTCAAGTCGACTTTCGAACGATGCTGGTCATCGTACAAAGCAAAGGCGTGGAAGGAAGACGAAGTAGCGCCAATCTCAGGTGCCTCAAAGGATACATTTGGCGGCTGGGGTGCGACACTTATCGACAGCCTGGATACCCTTTGGATCATGGACATGAAGGATGACTTCGAAGAAGCAGTCAACGCAGCCGTGGAAATCGATTTCGGGCCAAGAGGTACTGGAGATGTCAGCATGTTTGAGCTTACCATCCGACATCTTGGCGGCCTCATCGCTGCTTACGACATTTCTGGTTGCAAAAGTCCGCGCCTACTTCAGAAAGCAGTAGAAGTTGGTGACATGGTGTATGCATCCTTCGATACACCGAGTCGGATGCCAGTAACGCGATGGAACCCACAAAAGGCAGCCGATGGAAAGCAACAATTGCCGGCTGACTCTGGTATCATAGCAGAGATGGCATCTGCAAGCTTAGAGCTCACTCGCTTGTCGCAGCTGACAGGAGATATGCGGTACTTCGATGCCATCTCAAGAGTTAGCAATGTACTTGACGAGCAACAAGGTCGAACAAAGCTCCCTGGTATGTGGCCAATCGGGGTCGATGTGCGTACCCCAAGCTTGATGAGCGGAACGCAGTTTGGAATGGGCGCCATGGCAGATTCAGCATACGAATACTTACCAAAAATGTATCAATTACTCGCTGGAGTCGGAGGGGCAGGAGCTCAGTATCATCGAATGTACGAGTGGGCAATGGGGACCGCGATTAACCACACATTGTTCCGCCCAATGGTCGAGGACAAAGCTGATATCCTGATGTCCACCAACTACGAGCATGGCAAGAAGGGCAGTGGTGGACAGCACTTGGCCTGTTTCGCTGGTGGGATGCTTGGCCTCGGTGGACGATTGACGAATAATGATACCCATGTCGACATCGGCCGCAAGCTGACTGATGGCTGCACATGGGCATACGCTCACGCCCCAGTGGGCATCATGCCGGAGCTGTACGATATGCCGGTTTGCCCAGACCTCTCAGAGTGCAGCTACACTCGCCCGCCAGGCTCAGTTCCCTTCAGCAGCGTAGGTGACGGGCGTTACATTCTGCGTCCTGAGACCATTGAGTCAATCTTCTACATGTACAGGATCACAGGCTATCTGAAATACCAGGACGAGGCGTGGGACATGTTCCAAGCCATCGAGAAGCATTCGAGTACAGAATTTGGAAATGCGGCGCTCCGAAACGTCATGATTGATCCTCCAGAGAAGGAAGATAGTATGGAGAGCTTTTGGATGGCGGAGACGCTGAAGTATTTCTACCTCGTGTTCAGTGAGCCGGGCATGATCAGTTTGGATGAGTGGGTGTTTAACACCGAGGCGCATCCGTTCCGTGTACCCCGTCCATAGGCGAGAACGTCATGACTCGGAGCGTTTTGGTTGAGATCACTTCTCATCGGACATCTGATGATGCAAGGTAGCATTGTCGGTGACCTTTCTCCTGCCTGGTCTCCTAGAGTCCATTTGGCGATGCGCACTACTGTCAAGTGGCCATGCGAGTTCTTGATCCCTTTGCCTTCATTTAGTGATAGAGTTCAAGCGATTTTTATTCACACACGTACGTAGTTGAATCACTGGGGCAGATGCTTGATAAAAATCCTGCGTCAATGTAAAGAACGTGTAAACTTTGTTCATTCCTAGACTATCTGTTTGTTGTTACTTGTTAAAGTTGGCTAGGCTAGCAAGGGCCGCAGGACCAGCTGATTTGTGCGTAGCTTGTGTGCTGTTAGAAAGCTGTTAAAGTCTCTTAGTACTTGGTGACATACATAGAGTACGAGGAGTGGTTTTGTCGTCCCGTGACAAAGATCGAGATCGTAACACGTTAGCGACTTACATCTCGAGTGGTTTCCAGGCCGCTCGCTTTCTGCCTTTGCCAGACCAGCTGTGTAGACAAATTGGGACCGGTTATCTTCTTGCTTTTACCCCAGCCAGCCGTCTATCCTCTGCTTCGTACAGTAAAGCACAAAGTTTGCGTGTGTCTTGCTGACAATTCACTGTAGCATACATGCGCACGTCAGATTGAAACGCTGCCGAGTAGAACCCCACGCGCACCCGCTTCAGACTCTTCACCTGTAATAGACCATGAGTCACCTCTCCGCAGTCGATTCAAATCCCTCCCAAGATGATTGGTCTGCAGTCAAAGATCCTGTCAAACGTCGTAAGATTCAAAACCGCATCGCTCAGCGCATTTATCGTAAGCAGAGTCCATCGAAAGTACTCGCAACCCATACTTGTATCATCGAGTATGCCATTCAAATTCGTCTCCATGAAATGAGCAGGGCAGACAAAGTAAGCCCACGACCACCTCAACATCAGATGTGACTTGATAGTGTCGAATCTCGCTGTAGATGTCATCATGTTCTGGCACGTCCTCGCCACACGAAGCGCTTCCTAACAGCTCAAAGAAAAGGCTTTTGCCTTGTACACGTTCCAGACATCTGCTGTATCAGACAATCTAACATCGACGCGGCGAATTCCGAGCCCCAATTTACCTCTCTGATCTCTTCAGTCCCTCGATGGGTTTGATAAATGTCCCAGAGGCCTTCTCGTATGTGATCCAGCGATTGTGCTGGCGATATTTTAGGGCAACACATGTATATGATGTATTACAAACATACCTTCTTCAATCGGAAGCCTAGCCTCAGAACTCTCTCTGTGCGGCTTTTCACAGTGCTTGGCAATTCAAGATACCTCTCCTCATCATCACGCTCTCTCGCAAACCACTTTTCTGGGAAATAGTTGTGAGTCCAAATCAGTCCACGAACCAAATAGTCCTCTGGCAGCGGAAGTTCGTCGATCCTATCATCGACGTCGGGAAAAAGGTCTGCGGAGAGCAAGGTATTGATGTATTGGACCTGGTTCTGATTCTGGCTTTGCGACTGATATTCGGAACCTGACCAGCGCATTCAGGAATGTGACTAGTTCAATCCAAGGAACATCGGCTAGCAGAAAAGAAATATCTCTGTTTGCAGCGAAAGCGTTTAGATAAGCAAGCATAATGTGGACGTGAGGGAGCACGTTCTTGTCTCCAATACGGCGGAGTACCAGAGCGAATGTCTCGTTCGTGATAGATATGGCGGCTTTGAAAGTGGACGATTTAGGTATTTCTTCAAGCGCTTCTGCCACCTTATCTGCCGCGATTGGTGCATCGGGGCCTTGTTGGTCTACTGGAGAAGCAGTGCGTAGGGTTTCTTCCAATTTCGAGGGGGATGTCTTCGCTTTATCTTGGAGCTCGGTTAGGAAAACCTGTCGAAACGCATTCCCGTCTTTTCCATATCCGAACACACCAGCAACGTTTGTAATAGCTATGTAGATGCCTTGTTCCTTCCATTTTGCGGTAACGCGGCCAATGTGGTTGTCCAAATTGTTCAAGAATTCCTGTTTGGCATCCTGGAAATCTGACATGGATATTTTCTCAAAAAGCAGAGCATGACCTTTGATGAAGTTGGTATCAATGGGCAAGGCGTCCGAGTAGGTAGCAACTTCCCTTCCAAGGATCGGATCTAATAATGTAAGAATGGACTCCTGCGCGCTGGGAAATAGCTTCACGCAGGTGAATGATCTGGCATAGTAATATAGCTGCTGGAGAGCGTTGGGTCTGGCCAAGATGGCCAGATGATGGTAAAGCCTTCCAACGGTAGGGTTCCTGTCAGCTGCCTTTTTATACCAGAAGCGTGCGACTCCAGCTCAGGTTTCACGGTCGCGAATATCTTCATCCTCAATGGCCATCCTATAACGGCCTAGATCCCCAAGGCACTCAATCCAAGTATCCTCGAGACTTTCCATCGTAAATTCCGCCGTATGCCGACAAAGTTAAAAAGGAATACAATTTCACCATTTGACGCGAAGGGTACAGCATATGCCCGCATGGCTAAAATTTATTGAAAATATTGCTTGTGAAAGGTGTGCGGCGCCAAGCTAGCTGTTTGTATCCATTGCATACTTTACAAAGAAATTCAAAATGAACCAGCTCACTTTGAGTCGAAAGACGAAGATGCCACTTCAGTAGTGGTGTATGTCAAGGGGGTTGAAATGAGTGACGAACAAGACGTATGAGTGCCACCCGCGTGCTGAGGTTCAGTCAATACGTGAGCCTCGACGCTAAACTCAGTCGTTGATTGGGTATGACGAGATCGTGAGAGCAGGCGACCAACGGGTGAGAGCAGGCGGCCAACAGGTTTCATCAGAGTCAAGATAAGCTGCGAGCAGCATGCAGTAGCGCTGAAAGTCTAATTGAATTAGTTGTAACCAAACCTATAACAGTGGAAATACATACGAAAAGGAAGATAGAGTTATCTTTGCGCAGAAAGATCAGGCCATTTACTACTAAGCCGCAAGCTGTAACTGCGAACACGGATATGAACGCCGCATATCTTAACGTCTTGAGATTGTCTACCAGCCAAATAGAATTGATGGCAATTCCAGAACTGAAGTAAAAGATGGCATGGCTCAAGAGAACCAGGAATCGTCCTTGAAGGTTTGCCACAGGGACCTGCATCAGCACAAATCCCACAAGGTCGATCCCAACATTCAGCCCAGAACCAATATAGACAAGCTGAGCGCGGTCGCCGTCGCCGAAGATCTTATGGAGCATCAACCACTGCTAAGTTGTTAGTATTCTTCGTCG
Organism: Plenodomus tracheiphilus IPT5; assembly: GCA_010093695.1. Lineage (NCBI taxonomy): Eukaryota > Fungi > Ascomycota > Dothideomycetes > Pleosporales > Leptosphaeriaceae > Plenodomus > Plenodomus tracheiphilus. The sequence continues at coordinate 12,409 of MU006400.1, forward strand.
CAAGGGACTTGGTGTCGGACAAACTTGACCAAAAAAGCTGTTCAACCAACAGCTTTCCAGTAAACACTGGAGTGCAAGATCTGATGAGAAACCCAGCCAAACGGCCAGAGTGACGACGGTGGCGATGAGATAGCCACTTGCTTGAAGAAAAGGCCATAGCTTGAGTTTCCGTGCGGGCGGTTTCCTTTGTAACGCGAAAGATGTTGAGTCCTCCCACTCCCACGGGAGCCATGAGCGGAATACCTGCACAAGAACCAAAACAATGTTCACTGTGACTAGTACAATGACAGCAATAGGCAAGGGTTTCATACTGGATGATTGTTGCACGTACGCAGGTGAGAAAGATGCGCTGAGGAACGGTTCTAGCTGAAGGACGATGCAGCCTTGTGAGGAGCATGCATCATACCTCTATATATTTTGAGCAGTCCCAGATCGCTCCGATCTGCACGGGAAGTGGTCCAATACTAAATGTCCATTTGCACGCATCGTATCCCTCGAAAATGCGGATGCCCGTGCCATCGTGCACTCTCGGGTGGCCTCAGTGGCTTCGCGACTGACTCTCGCATGTGTAGGTATTCAGCGCTAGCGCTCAACGCCCAGGCGGCTGGATACGAAATTGCCGTTATACGCAAGGGATATACCGCTACTTCGAATTGGGCGACTTTTTTCGTCCAGACGAAAAACGTCGCCCAATGTATACTGGCGTGAACGACTGACTTCCTCTCGGCCATCGTGCGATGCACCTTACTCAACTCAACACAATGTCGAAGGAAAGCCTAGCTGAAAGGATACGAAAAGTATCATCTGGAGACATGGAGTGCGGTGATGTGAGTGCGCCATTCGTATTCCTGGAATTTTCACTGAACATGCCATCAGATTGTGAAGGAGGTGTCTGAATTGCTCAGCGCCATCCGGGAAACTCTCACCTTCTCAAAGGCACTACCATTCAAAATCACCAAAAAGACATCGCCTAGTGATCAAAGACTTGCCCTCGCGGCTTCTAACCTGTGCAACTATCCTGGTGAAGAGCAGGCTATTATTACTTTTCTCGGTCGCGTTGAGCAAGGCCACACGATCTTTTGGAACCCAACAATCCAGACCGAATACACCGGTGAGCAATTGGAACTTCTCGCCTAAAAAGGCTACATTAGTATTGCTCTTTGTATCGCCCTGCAGGGGGCGGAGTTACATCGCCGGATCCTCCGCTGATTCGCCCATCTTGTGGTTTACCAACTCACCTTCCAAGGTCGCACTGCACAGTCAATATTCGAAGATATGCACAAGGCTGGCCTGAGTAACAGAAAATCACCTGACGATCTTACCAAAGATCTCAAAGATCTTATCAGTATTGGAAGTCGCTATGTATCGATAGCGACTGAATTAGGGGGTTTCGGTGCCCTCTTCTTCCTTCCTGATATCGGATGTACAATGTAGGGGATCTTTCATGATTGAATTTTTGAGGCTGACAATTTCCTAAGATGGGAAGACCAACTGCCTAAATCTGGTATTCGCCGCAGTACCATAATCCAGACTATCAAGACTACTGGACTTTGTAACGCGTCGAAGTCATACAACGAACTTGCTGGAAGGTTTGTTCAAGAAGGTCTTAGTAAGAGTTATTCCTCCTACAAAAGACAATCAGGCTAATTTGGTAGACGCTGTTACTAATTTTACACACGAGATCGCTTGGATAATCGAGGGTCCCGTCAGCAAACGACGGAGACTAGAGGGCGAGCTGCTTCGATCCCCACAATGTTGTCCGGAGTTTGAGCAGCAACGTGAAGACAGATCAAATGTACACCAAGTCCAGCTGAGTGTAGCTACCGAAGCTACCATGAGCGCAGCAATGCCGGCCTCCTCAAGATCCTTGCGAAATTCACCCACGATTGGAGATAACGACCCTCATGTCTTGCCAGGTACGAAGGTTACTCGAGATCAGTGTACTACAGTTGTGATTGATGAAACCATTATACCAAAGCAACGGCACTCCGACTTCGCCGCAAAAGGCCAACCACCGATGTATGTTGTGGACAAGAGCTCTGCAGCGAACATCTTTCCAACACAACGAGGCAAATTACAAGTTACAATGGCAGGATCGCAGCAGCCATCAGTCGTTGTTCAAGTTTATGGCACAGACCTGATCCCGCCTATGCCACAAACTCCATACTCATTTCATCAGATCTGCGATAACCCCGAGGTAAACTTCCAAACGGACATCGAAATCGAGGGTCATATGAGCCAGGTCGCAGACGCAGCTGGTACATCTACTTCCGTCTTCAATCTCTTCGAGGCTCCTCTAATGATAAACAGGAGAATCTTCCAATTATGTCACGAGTTTGGACGATTTCATCACTGATTGGAGCTGCGAAATCTTTCAAAATGTACTATAGAGGTGATGTAGGAAAAAGAACCAGGAGATATGGTGCTTCCGAATCGAACTCAATGTCTTCAAACATCAAGGTTATCCCTGGTCCTAGGATTATCTCTTCATGGCCGTCTCTTTTCGTATGTCACATTCGCAGCTTTGCTCCCTTAACACCTTGAGCAAAGACAAGGATTCGGATCTGATCAGATTTTGTAGAGACACGGCCGAGCGAACGGAATGCTACCGGTCTCTTCGCTGGAACTCCTAGATTCGCCCATGTCACTGCAGCCTTGATTTCGTCAATCTGATCTATCTATCAGCGGTGATGATATAGTAAGTAGTAAGCTTCATATTCACCCGTCTAATTATCCCTTCTACGATTTCCGTGCATGTTTCCTCGGACAGGTCATACTGAAACAAGGTTTTTTCTTTGTTGGCAGGTCCCGGTTCAACATTTGCTACCAGTGCGTTGATGATTTCGTGCAAGCGTATGGATGGTGTGAGAACCGTGTGGAGGGACATTGGTGTATTAATCGCGATTTTGATATTGTAATATAATTTGGCATGCGTGGAGACGCTTTTCACTTCGAAATTGAGACCATTACAAAAGTGACAAGGTAAGTCTGTTGGCAACGCTAATCTTAGAACACGCTCGGGCCACCAAGCGGAACGGAAGAACTGTCCTTCCGACAAATTGGGACTCCCAAGAAGTGTGCACGTCAATGGCTTCCAGTATTATTCAGAAAGTCTTCCCAGGTGCGCTGTTCTTCCTCAGACGCATTAGATATGTGACTGTCAAGCATTGTGGTAGCTTGATCGGTTAAATCGTGACTTGGCGAGGCGCATCCCGTCTTGCTGGCGGCCATTACCATTGGTATCCTGAGATGCACCTCTTTTTTGCGCTGGGAGCTGGGCCCTATTAGGAGGACCGGAGGGTGTAATATCTGCGACACCCTGTTGAGTAGAGCTTGACATTATGGGCAAGAGAGAGATCTTTCATGGAATGAGCAAACTTCTGAAGTTGACACTGAGACTTACGCTAAAAAGTTCTTGATTTGGAAAGCATTGGTGAAATTCAGCAGTTAGGTCGAGACTGCCTGGTCAATATATGGCGTCGAAGATGATCCAGTATGATAGATGGAGACGCTATGGCTGTTAACAAAAATTGGCGAGTGCGAAGACGTCGCGGTCAAGAAGCAGCTGCGCCACTGGTGGGGCTTGATTGGAAATTGCTGGGCGCATGCCGCGCAAGAATTCTGTTGTTCCTCTTCTGAAAGATCTTGGACAACTCTTTACTCGTCTGGGCAATCATGATGCCAAGTTTTGACGCTTATCAGGAGTACACGGCTGTCAGGTACATTGGTAGTATAGGCTACGTGGGAAGGTACCACGATACCAACCACATCCGGGCTCCAATTTCATCAGCTGAAACAAGACAAGTATTTGAGCGCATGAGCACAGATCGCGTGTTTGTCCCATGTCGTGTACTGCAAGGTATGAACAGGCTTCGAAACGTCCCAAACCTGCGGAATCCAGCTTACATCGGCTGGCCGAGAACCATCAGCTCACTCCTGCAGATCATGTCTGTCTTCGATCTGTATGCACCCGAGGCGGCGCTGAAAAGTGCCCTTATCGGTGCAACAATGGAACATTCACATCGCTCCTCCTCTCGTACTATTGTCCACAGCATACGGCTTGCCCACACCTATCAATCCGTCGGCGTCGCTGTCGCATCGGTATCGTGCACAGCTCCATCCCGTACATTAGCTGATCGCGTTAGCCCGGCTTTATATTTGAGTGGAACACTTACAAGCTGCTCTCGCAGCGTCTGGCAAGGCACGAGCCATCCGCCAATCAAACACATCTTCTCGGATGCGAGGAATGTTCTGCTCCGCAAGCTGATTATTGACCCACACCTCTATCTCAACCTTGATATACCGCGGGACGCGAGTCCACTTCGTCCAGGATGCATCCCGTTCGAGGAGGTTACGTGCAGCTTCATGGCTTATTGCCTGGGGCTGTTAGTGCTCCTTACGTGCTCCGTACATATCTGCAGTCCTAGCTTACATTAAAGGTTTTATACTGGAAGTAGTTGTAGCCTGAAGCAGACTGAGCATCGGCTACGCACGCACGTTTACTTAATTTTGGGGGGTACATGATGTGGCAATCCGACGTTTGGCTTGCTCGCCGTGAGAAATCATGTATCTGGGGTGCGGGGTGGCCGATTGGTGCACAGACCCGGAAGCGCCCTGCAGTGTACTGCATGATGCAGCCAATGGGCGTTTCACACACGTAACTGATGTGAGAGCAGACCCTAGGATGAATCATGTGTTCTTCACAGCCCGACTGCTGTCATGGAAGAGTCTGCGTATCTCCGATGTTCAAGTTACCAGGTACATAATGTTATTTTTCTATTCCCGATTTCTGTCAGACTAAAATTGGGATTTGAAAGATGGATTGTGTAGCACAATTTTAGGATTTGATCAACGCCGAGGCTAATGCAGCCCTGACCCAATTGAGGCTTCAGCGATCACAGGAGTTTGTGTAAAGCTGCATAAATACCTGGAAAGAATCGTCGGCACCGCCAACGTCACAGTCTCAGTCACATCCTTCGATACGCTTTTCTTGAGACTCGATTCACCTCTGAAACAAGCAAACATTGGATCAATCATGGTAGCGCAGCTTCAGTCACTTTAAGAGAGTATGGGAGTGTCTTGCAGTCGCAGTGCATCAATGACACGTGTCCAACAGGCTCAGTCATCCCGTCTCAGAAGGATCACATCATCCTCCGTATTTACTACGTCTGCATGCCAGATACAATGGCAAAAGCGCACAATTTTCTGCAAGCAGTAGACCGAAAGCTAGAATTACAACCGAGGCTAAGCAAAATTCCATCCTACACTTGCTTAGATATGATCGAAGATCTTCGGAATCTGCAAAGTGTGCGGGCATATCCACTACAACCATGGGAGGAACATGGACAGATTCCAAGGTTTTTTTATGACACGGGCGTGATGCGTGAGTGGATGAAGCGCAATTCATTATTGTTCCTGCTACAGGAAGAGAAGATCATCAGGGCGATACAAGCGAGCGGCATGTAGAGTAACAACATCTGGCCATTACTTGAATTAATGTGTCACTCAGACATGATCAACCTCCCTCAACACGGTTCCATTCAAAGTCGCTTCCCCATTGTTGTATCGCGGTGTCAGCTTCAACCAGTCGCTACCACGGCGAGCTAGCAAGTCGATTCCTTGTATGCCGAGCAGCACGGCTGTATCCCCAGACGTCAGGGAAATCTCTCGACCAAGGTGCCGTAGAAAGCCAAGCAATCGCTTTTGGGGGCCATTTCCACAATGTGAGAATATCCCTTCAGTCCAAGTCCCAACTTTCAACAAAATGTTTTCAATCTCTCGGCAAAGAGCTGGATACGTTTCTGAGATTCTACGGAGGAATCGCGCCAGTGCGTCAATCAGTGCGAAGTAATCATCTCCAGGTATTGCGTTTAGGATCTTGACTGGAAGATATAATGGGAGAACAAAATCTGCCGGGTACCCTAAGCTCCAAGTCTGAAGGACAAAATTTCGAACCGAGTGTGGTCCACGGCTGATCTCGTTTGCCTGTATGTGAGCATACAGTGGTCTTTCGCGTGTGAACTGGGGTATTGCCTTCAGAGGTCTTCTCCTGGGCACTTGTTTGCTGTCGTCAGGTCAGCAACCACTGCGATTAATATTGCTTGATGATTACCTGTGGAGGAACCGGAAGAATTCCCGATATTGATCGCACAGTGACTCAGAGTATGTAACGGTATTACCTCGGAAGTGAGCCTTCGAGAACTCCTCATTGGGGATAATCCCAACTCCTGCCACAACACGCCCACGCCTTTCAACTAGAGATACTGGAAACAGCCAGTCCCATAATTCGTCTCTCGAAAAGTTTGGTCCCCAGAACAACAAACATGCATTTCCATCATGCCAGTCTAAAACGGCAACCCATACAAAACGATCGTAGTCGGGGACCACTATCTCATCCAACATCTGTTCCTGCAAGCTCACAAGCTTGTCGTTAAGTGGACTGAGGTCGTCTGGAATGATGATGTTGTAATCGCAGTACAAGAAAGTAGAAGTGCCCTGTGAATCCATGTGTGCGGTTGCTAGATTGTGTGGGGTGTGCGTAGGAAAAGGGATGCTGATAATGCACAGGTATAATGAATTATTAGACGGAGAGTTGTGTCGTAGACTGGGTGATGTAGGCGCTGAGATAATGGCACTATCGGAGTGCTTCGCTTATCCCAATATCTCTTCACAGTCAAAAGGCGCTACGGTCAACACCATCTTGAAAAAGCAAGTTATGCAGAATGAACAAGGATGCTTTCACCAACGCGACACGTGTTGTATTCGATTGAAAGAAGGCAGCCCCCCGAGTGATAATTTCGTCCGTGCCCGCACCTTCCTGCCGTCTCCACGCTATCATGCATCATTAAACGTGCCTATCCTGCACTAATGACCCTACGCATGTATGCCAAGGTACTTATGCGCCCTTGCACCCGCCTACATCGCTAGGGGCCGCTTTCGCTACAATCCCCTGAGCTCTTGTATGCGGTTGAACTTCCGTCCCACCTAATTGCAGTGGTCGTATGCACCCTGTACCTCGAGTGGTGGTCTTATGCACCCATTTGATCGTCACAAGTACTATTAATTCATTATTTTCGAGTCATTAACTCCCCAGTCGCAGATACAAACCAGCCCAGAGATGACCAACGCCGTGCGTACAAGCTTCAACTATTACCATTCAGGCTCCAAGTTAACACGAACAGCACAATTTTTGGATGGTCCAGGCACCTAACGGAAAGGTGGCATATTTTGAGAGTCCTATTTTAGGTTTTGAATACCTGCTGGACGATTCCGAGCCAATGACTACCTATGGAAATCATGGAAACTCAAAGCGAAAAAGATCAGATAGCCCAGATGACCTGGAATCCGAGGATGGACAGAATATCAGCATTGAAGATGGGAACGAATGTGAGGACTCAAACATTTTGCTGCAATATTCAGTGTGACTCCGTCCGCGCAATAAGCCACTTACTGCACATCGCTACGGCGAATGATGTGCCTTCCACCATGGGCATTGAAACAAGAGTACTCTGCGTATTTGCCGACTGGAAGCACTGCAGCATGTTGGCAAACTCGTCGCACGTTTTCAGGCAGAGACTAGAGTCCGTCGTCGAGAGTTCAAAATTGAGCGGAACCTCCTGAGAGTTTGTAGCGTTCGTTCCGACCCAAGGTATGTATAGCTTGATGAGACTGATTGTGCAGACAGCGTGTATGGCGAGATACATGTTGGAGGCCTGTCCGCGGCGTTTCATGGTATTTTCGGTTGTCAACCTGAGTTCGTTGGGAAGCGTAGCCTTCAACTGCTCCAGCCTGTCGTTCAGTTGGTGAGATTTCATCTCCTTATCTTGCCACACTGGGTCTGCGAGAGACCACTTCACGATCTCGCTGAATGCATCAACGACCTTGATGTACCAGGACAACTCGCCTTCCATAGCGCCCAGCTCCCAAGTAACCTCATTTGTCCCAAACGCCCATCCGCAGTTGTCCACGGATGTTATATTCCTTCTCTTCTCCTTCGAACCATCTCCTTCTCTTAGTAACCTTGTTCGACCCTGACGTCCGAGAAGGAAGGCTTCATCGCTACAGGGAAGCGGCATCAGCAGCTGAGTGTCGAGCATAGTAAATCGGGCCTCTTGGTAACTCGACAAGCGGTCTATGAGCCAACTAGCCCAGAACGTCCGACGTTGGGTTTCATCGAGAATGCACCGATCCTCATCAGAGAGCGGACCGTCGCACTCGTCATGACCACGCCATTGAATGGCCTGTCCACATCGAATGGCTACACCAATTCTTACCCAGCCTGTCTTTCCCTGGAGGACTTACAGAGAAAGTACTGTATTCATTTAGGGAGAGCACTGTACACGTAGCGATCTTACTGTATCGAATTCTGGCATTTACACGTGCGCTGTGGCGCATGGGAATGAGTTTGCGATCTGGGCGTGTGAGAGAGATGGCAATCTCGACCCCTGAACCCGACCGCGACCGCGACCGCGACGCGACATCCTTGCCAACCGAGCTACCAGCACCACTGAAGAGACGCGCAAGAAACACCGCTAAGCAAAACGAACACTACCGCAGGCTACTAGTACAGCCAGACCTATCAGCCGACGACTCC
>MU006401.1:0-19628 GCA_010093695.1 Plenodomus tracheiphilus IPT5
TGCTCTCGACCTGGATGGTGTCGGAGTCGTCGGCTGATAGGTCTGGCTGTACTAGTAGCCTGCGGTAGTGTTCGTTTTGCTTAGCGGTGTTTCTTGCGCGTCTCTTCAGTGGTGCTGGTAGCTCGGTTGGCAAGGATGTCGCGTCGCGGTCGCGGTCGCGGTCGGGTTCAGGGGTCGAGATTGCCATCTCTCTCACACGCCCAGATCGCAAACTCATTCCCATGCGCCACAGCGCACGTGTAAATGCCAGAATTCGATACAGTAAGATCGCTACGTGTACAGTGCTCTCCCTAAATGAATACAGTACTTTCTCTGTAAGTCCTACAGTCAAGAAAAAGTACAGTCTCGCAAGATTAACAGCGAAGGGCGCTAGCTGCAAGCTGTATAGAAAAGCCGCAAGCAGCTTAGCCATATTGTGTTAGCGCTGATGTCAGGTCCCTGTACTGCTAGCGTGGCTTACTGTAGGTGGAGCCGCTAGGCTAGCGGCTGGGTACAAGCATGACTCGCTTGAGCTTGAATACACGCACAACGCCGCACTACCTTCCACGCACGCCCGTTTGTGGAGCAAATACTAGTAACGACAGAGGCTTGAATACTATTATGCAGCGACGTAGGAGTCAGCTTAATCTCGTTAGTACAAATACACAGAACCTTTCGTCCTCATCTCGCAGACGGCTGTAAGCTTCTAATGCCCATCTTTGCTAGTCCGCGCAGCAGCTTCGACCCTTTCCCTTTGCCTGTGCGTGCACTTGCGCTGCTATCTGCTGTCGTAGGAGAGATGACAGGCTGACCATCGCGGTGACGCTCGTTATGTAGCACTTATGCGTGTTCGATCAAGCCTCGGCTTTAACCACCCCAGTTTCACCCTCGCAAGACTTCCGCGTTTGAGATGATGTAGGTCTTCAACTACTGTGCTACCTTGCTTGCTTCTCTGTGCATCGAGTAACAGGTCATGTCTTCGGACTCTTGCTTTGACGGGCTACACAGACAGAAGAAGACCATCTGCGTAAGGCTGTTGTAAATAGAGTAATATAGGTTGAGATCATCCTCCGAGCTCCTATACAAGACGGCCTGGGAGCAGACCGCCTTCGCGTTGTCGATGTCGGTATTGATACCCGTGATCGCCATGTGGAAGCAGCTGTTGCTCTCGTTCTCGACAACCATAACAACAACTTCTGGATCGTCCTGTTCCAGCTCTTCGACGAGGGTAGTGTAGCGCTGTCCGGTTTCATGCGAAAGCTTAAGAATGCATTGGGCTACCAGATCATATAGGCTGTTCCAAGTTATCCCCATGACAAGACATCTTATTAGGAGAGCATCGATCATACCTTGGCATCGCGTAGTACAGTGACTGGCTTTGACGATCTGTAACTGACTTCTTAGATCAAATATGTAAGGTCTGTAGCCAGTGTGTCTTAAGAAGCTGATATAAGTATTAAAATACAGAGTAAGTAAGTCACTGTAACAGAGAGGCTTGGAAGCACACTTTACCTTTATGTTGATACATTGAAAACGGAAACTAGCATGAGGTTATGTAAGAAGAACAGCGACACATGATAAGCTAGCACAACAGTGATGTGGATAACTAGTTGTTGAGGAAGTACACGAAATGGGTATTGACATTAGCAATCTTTCAACCAAAGAACTCACGCGAATGCATGCAAGTATACAGCAGAACCCTTCTGCTACGACCTTGCTGTCTCTAGGCAATACAGCAGGTATAGCTCGTGTTGAAGATGTTCATATACTCACAAAGAACCTACAGCAGGCAGAACTCTAACACTTCAATCGTATTATACGTCCTAAAGCTGTCGTAGGTCAGCACCTGTGGCCTTTCATTAGCTAGAAACCCTATATCACCCGAGTATCATCGTGTGCCACGCCCTTCACTGGCTGTATTTTTACCGGCTCTAGCTGCCTCTCCCAAAGCTGAACCCTGACATGGTACCTGAGTTGTGGCCTAGCTGGAGGCCAGTGTTGCCACTGCCTGAAAAGACGATGTGGTGCAACCTTTCAGTATTCTCCGTAGCCTTCGTGATCGCCTGCTCTAGCAGTTTGTCCTGGTCGGCGGCAATTTCTCTTAGCGCAGACATGCCTTCACCTTCCCCAATAGTAGATACCTCGATGTCGCAAAGCTCACGCTGGGGCTGCTGAGTGGCGGGGAAAAGGTCGTCCAAGTCGCTGACCAGCTCAGTGATGTCCTCGATCAGCCGTCTAAACTGCTTCTCTTGGTACAATGCCCACTTGGCTTTCTGTCGCACACCAGACCGGTTCTGGCGCTCGATGGCTAGCTGGCGCATCTTCTCATGGAGCCTCGCCATCGCCGGATCCAGGTCTGTTTGCGGGTCGTAGACCACGAGGCTGCCGTCCTGAGGCTCTGTTCGGCTTTTGTATTTGTTCGATACGCCTTCGGCTTCCGCAAACAGTTGTACGATCTGGCCCAGCAAGTCTTCAGCGTGCTTGACGTTTGCCGCCGATCCAAAACGACCCTGAAGCGATGCCGTGTCTCGGACATGGTCATCCAGACCCAGAGACTTGCCCCACCGCGACAAGCGGAGTCTTGCGTTGTCCAGTTTGAGCTGGCTAGTTTGGAAGTTCTTTCCGAAGGCGCGGCCGAGCTGGACGAATTCAAAGCACTCGACTGTGTTGTTAAGTAGGCCAGCGAGGGCGACCACACCGACAACAAGACCGGCTGCCTCTGCCATGTTAGAGTAGAGACAAAGACGACGGTGGAGACGCGAGAGAGAAAAGAAGATGCAGCAGATGCGCTTGTGCTTTGCGCCTGCTCACGGCTCTTGATGTACAAGTGAGAGCGGCAGTGACGGCAGGCTGTGGTTCCTCTTTTGGAGGCGCGCAAAACAAGCCAGCCGCTCAGCTGAAGCGCCAGCCCAGCCCGCCTCGACCGCCCACCCGTGACAGTTCAGCCTCGCGCGCCAGAGCATCTATCTGTCTGCGCGAGGCTCTCTTCATCCTGCACGAACCGGGACGCTGCCAGGTAGGATGGCCCACACTGGCACCAACATTACGTTTGCAGGTGATGGCAACCTTGGGCTGCAGGTAGGCCACAACTCTGGCGCTATCCACGTTGCAGCACCCGGCAAGTGCCTGCTCCCGCCTCGGCCAGCGCTGCGCTAATCGCGCTCCTTACACAGAACGTCCCGAGACACCACCGCAGCCCTCGTGCTTCGTGCCGTTCCGCCGCGACCCCGACTTTGTCGACTGCGGGACGCTGCTCAACCAGATCCGCGAGCAATGCGCTGCGCCAGCATCTCGCGTTGCGCTGGTGGGCCTCGGCGGGGTGGGGTCAGTCCAACGGAGGGCGCCTGAGTGTAGTGCTTGCGTCTAACACGAGATGTAGGAAGTCGCAGCTAGCTATCGAGCACTGCTACCGCACCGCCGAGCAGTCGCCGGAGACGTGGGTGTTCTGGGTGCATGCCAGCAACACCGCGCGACTGGAGCAGAGCTTCCGGGAGATCGCCGACCAGGTCAAGGTCCGTGGCCGCAAGGACTCGCAGGCGGATGTGTTCAGGCTGGTGCACGACTGGCTGCGCGACGCGAAGAATGGACGATGGCTGTTGGTGCTCGACAACGCCGACGATGCTGCCGTTCTTTCTCCGGCAGGCGACGGTAGTAAGATCAGCAGCGGCGGTGGCAGCGCTCTCCAGCAGCATCTATCGCGGTATCTGCCCTCAAGCAGGTACGGCTCGGTGCTAGTGACGAGCCGGACAAGGCGCGCGGCAATGCAGGTCGTAGAGGACAGCGACATCATACCCATCCAGCCGATGCACGATGCGGCCGCACATGCTCTGCTCCGCAAGAAGCTAGGAGGCATTGGAGAAGAGGACGACAGCATTGCTAAGCTGGCAACGACGCTCGATCACATGCCGCTTGCTCTTGTGCAGGCAGCGGCATACATTCGCGAGCGAGCACCGCGATGCTCGGTGCGGCAGTACGTAGAGGAGTACCAGCAGAGCGACAGCAGAAAGACAAGCCTGCTGAACCGAGAGGCAGGTCAGCTTCGCCGGGACAAAACAGCCAGCAACGCTGTCCTGATAACATGGCAGATCTCGTTCGACCACATACGCAACACAAGGGAGTCAGCAGCAGACCTGCTGTCTCTGATGAGCTTCTTCGACCGCCAGGGGATACAAGAAGCTCTGCTCCGCCGCCCGAGCAGCACGGCGAATGATGATAGCTTTGAGGACAGTGTCATTACACTTCGCGACTACTCGTTCATCACGGTCACAAGGGATGCAAGCACGTTTGAGATGCACAGCCTGGTACAGCTGGCTACGCGCACGTGGCTAGAGAGCCAGGGCCGAGTAGACAAGTGGCGGGGGCACTTCATCGCCAGCCTTTGCGCAGAGCTGCCTTACGGACAGCACGAGAACTGGGCGAAGTGCCAGGCGCTGTTTCCGCACGCAAGGGCGGCATTGGCGCAGCGGCCTAAGGACGAGGAGTCGCTGAAGAAGTGGGCGCTGCTGCTGTACAAGGCAGCGTGGTACGCATGGCAACAGGGAAGAGCAGGCGAGGCAGAGCACATGGCGATGGTGTCGATGGAGGTTAGGAAAGAGGTATGCGGCGAAGAGAGTGCGGAGACGCTGAGCAGCATAGGCATGGTAGGGCTGGCAAGGGTGCTTGGGGGTAAGTACGGGGAGGCGGAGACGATGAACAGACAGACGCTGGCGCAGAGCGAGAAGGTGCTCGGGCCTGAGCATCCAGACACGCTGACGAGCATGAACAACTTGGCGCTGGTGCTGGATAGCCAGGGCAAGTACGAAGAGGCGGAGACGATGAACAGACAGACGCTGGCGCGGAGGGAGAAGGTGCTCGGGTATGAGCATCCAGACACGCTGATGAGCATGAACAACTTGGCGGGAGTCCTAGACAGGCAGGGCAAGTACAGGGAGGCGGAGACGATAAACAGACAGACGCTGGCGCGGAGGGAGAAGGTGCTCGGGCCTGAGCATCCAGTGACGCTGATGAGCATGAACAACTTGGCGGGAGTCCTAGACAGGCAGGGCAAGTACAGGGAGGCGGAGACGATAAACAGACAGACGCTGGCGCGGAGGGAGAAGGTGCTCGGGTATGAGCATCCATCCACGCTGATGAGCGTATACTGTCTTGCCCACCTCCTTGCGTATCAACATCGCTATAAAGAAGCTCTTGTCCTGTACAGTAGGGCCTCTGCTGGGTACGAAGCTGTCCTTAGAAAGGATCACCCCACCACTCGTGCGTGTCGCCAGCATTACGCCGACGCACTAGCACTTGCAAAGCAGGAGCAGGGCTAGCCTGTCATCTCTCCTACGACGGCAGATAGCAGTGCAGGTGCACGCACAGGCAAAGGGAAGGGGTTGAAGCTGCTGCGCGGACTAGCGAAGATAGGCATTAGAAGCTTACAGCCGTCTGCGAGATGAGAACAAAAGGTTCTGTGTATTTATACTAACTAGACTAATTAAGCTAACTCCTGTGTTGCTGCAAGACTGTATGCAAGCCTCTATCTTTATTAGTATTTGCTCTACAAACAGGCGTGCGTAGAAGGTAGTGCGGCGTTGTGCGTGCATTCAAGCTTAAGCAAGTTATGCTTGTACCTAGCTGCTAGCTAGGCAACTCTACCTAAGCCACGCTAGTAATACAGGGACTGCACATGCCTGCTAATATAAATACTGCTAAGCTGCTTGCAACTTTTCCATACAACTTGCTATTAGCGGCCTTGATTCTTAATCACGCTCAGTAGAGCTACATACGTCCACAAGAGCGCCACAGCCTAAGATGCCGTAGCAACTCGCTCAGGATACACTCTCTATACCTCTCTGCATGACCTGACAGACTCTTAGACATGTGCACTAGACTTCTAGCGCATCCAAGGCTAACTAAGGCAGGCCTGACGCGCATGCCAGTGGCGTATTATAGTATTGCTCGCCACGCAGGAGTCTGTTAGCGACGAGATAAAGTATAGGGAAAGCCTGGGGGTTAAAGTCTCTATTCTAAGATTATCTACGCCTCTTGGCTATGGTGGACTATGTTGTGGTGGGGAGCATGGCCAGCATGCCGCCACGCAGGGTTTTCCGCCACGCGTGGAGGGATAGTACATGGCTTTGTAAACTCAGAGTAGCTTTACGTCAAACTCACTCGTACAGCGACGCTCTAACAAATGCTCCTCACAATTCCAATGCGGCCCCCCATGTAGATTGCAGACGTCGTGCCCATACCCGCTCGGCCTCGTCATCATCAGCGTGTACAATCTGACGTCCAAAGCCGTCCAGGGGTTTTGTAGAATCATCTTTGCCACCCTGATCTTCTGCAACGCAGCCCGACAAACGCAACGTGTCATCCACCAGGTGCAAGTGAACTCGATCTGGTAACAAGTTTGAGAAGATTGAATATCGTATTTCTGCGGGTGCCTGGAAGAGAGCGCATCTTGGTTGCGGCATAGCTGCTCAAAGCGAAGAGAGATGAATCTTCAGGAAGTGAGCGTCGTTGTACTGTGCGAGGGCATGGTGCTATGCTGTGCCGCAAATCCCACCACGTCGGCCCCCGCTGACCTATCTGGCAATAGTGAGTTCACACTGCTGCTGAGTGAATCTACAGAGGCGCTCCGCATCAACATCGACGAGCATTGAAACCAAATTCCATTGTCTATGCCAGATTCCCTCTTCGGAATAATTGCTTTGTCAGACCAGAATTGAACATAAAACTATGGTACATAATCATTGGGGCTTATATATGTTGACAACCTTTTGTTCCACGTCCACTCCCTTTGGCCCATTCATTCCTTACATACGCTTTTAACTCAGCCATCAACGACCCCTTCAAAGTCCGGTCACCGAATAAAAAAGGGAAATGTGGGTTCGGCAGCACCACAGGCCACATCCTCGGTCATTTCGGTTCAACGCCATACCATCTGTTTCCAAGTCTCCGATAAAGGCGAAATCGCATTGAAGTGGAGTCCATGAAATGTCGATCTTCTTGTTCAAATTCTAGATGGAATTTTGGAAAACTGATCGAAACTACAAGATCATGGTCTTCAAGCGTGCTCAAGAGGCTACAGAGGGTAGCGTTTTTGTTAATGACTGACTAGGTTCCTCTTCCGTTGCGATCTATAGTTCCAGCCTCGTTACATGCACGACGGAGGTGCGGTTGAAATTACCAATGATGCGAAAATCTTGATCTCGTCAAGATTCGGTAAAGTTTATGAAAAGCTGTGACACACGTCCATGGCTTTGCAGACAAAAAGAATAGCATTGACTTTTCGCTCGTTGCTACCCTCTAGTGCTCGCTCCTCACATCGCCAATGGAGTCCCCATGGGGATTCCAATCGCCGCGCTCGAGATTCTGAGTTGTTATGCCTGTGATAGTTTGTAGCTGGGTAGTCGCGAACTTCCAAGACGGAGATTTCGTCTTCGTCCTTGCCTATAGCTGGTGTAACGCATGCTGTTAGACGGAGCCGGCCTAATATTGACATGAGATGCGAGTATATAGCGTGTCGAAGCTCCTTATGAAGAATTAAAAGTCTGGGGCGTGAATCCAGCATCAAGTCGAAACACTATTTTGGTATTCTCAAACTGAGAAAAAGAGGGAAGTAGACGACATGTATAGTTTGGAGGTGTGACGGCTGATGACTGCCTCGAGCTTTGCCGCGAAACAACATTAGCAGCACCAACCAGTCACTTCAGGATAGCGAACCAATCATACTTGGACTCGAACGCGATCACCGAGCGTTTTTCCATCGTAACTGCTACTCAATGGCCTTGGAACCAATCGGGAGGGGCAAAATTTTGATAGGGGTTCTTCCTCATCAGTTCTGCCAGTCCTTCTTCAAGCAACCCACTCATATATAAAGTATACGTCACTGCCCCATCCTCACAAGAAAGCTTGGACAACTCAGCACTACTACTCTACAGCCGTAGATTTCTCATCAAATTGAACACCTGGTACATGACCAAAGAGTATATATTGTCTAATCTCATTTCGCAACCTTGCATCCTTAGGCCACATTCATCACTCCATCTAATCTATGTCCAAGCCACACGTCCACCAGGAAGTTCATCCACCCCTACATCAACGTCAGTAATTTTTTCCAATATCCTCGAGCACACGAAATCACAATGTAACTTACATCCATCAACATCCTCCACCACCGTCTGCGGAATCGTACACTTCAACGCCTCCTCTGTACTCTGCATCTCCAAGACATTGCAGACGTCGCCTGTGCAGCGCGCGTTCATAGCTCGTTGGAGGGAATCATCTTTCCAGCCGAAGACGTAGTCGCCGTGTTGAGAGTAGCCCTCGCTATGCTGTCATCAGTATGTGAATTACAGGAAGATCAACGGAAGAGGCAGGGCATGGCTATGGGGAAGAGAGTGAACGGGAGACAGAGAAGACTTACTGATCCCCAGTACTATAAACAAACGGCTGCGATCCATCTTCCGGCCAAATCGACTTATCGTTGAAAACCCTCGTCTAAACCACCTCGTCAGCAAAACATCTCTATCCCCACTTACAGCCACCATGTCACCCCACCACCCACCCCCCAGAACCCAAAATGAACCGAAAAAAACAAACTCACATCCCACATAACCTCATACATAACCTGCGGAATAACCACAGGATGACTCGCAGGACACCTCCCCGTAGGCCCAACATCATTCGCCCCACTGCCCACCGCATACGCCAAATGCGCCATATGATCCGGACTATCCAAATTGCGCCCATCCCAACACGTCGGAAAAGTAACCACACTCCTTATCCCGCCCTCACACATGTTGCTCGGAAAGAACTGCTCATCCGGCGCCCCACAGTTGATATTACTCGCCTCGCCCGTCTTGGGCATACACCTATGACACACTTTGCGACTCGGCATGGGGTTGGAAGCTGTAGCGTCTCCGACTAACATGCGAAACCCCGGTTGGAAGGCTGTGACGTTGTATGCTGATGCGTTCATGGCGGGGATATAATACACAGTTATCCCGCCTACGCCTTTTAAGCCTTCAGAGACAAATTGCGGGACGCGTTTGTAGGTGCCGTTTCGGGCGCGGAAGTAGAGGACTGCGGTCCAGTAGTTGCTAAAGTCTTCGGAAAAGGTGCAGGATGTGCAGGTTGAGAGGGTGGGGAGGTCGTGCGTGGGGTGTGGCATGCTGGCGTTGAAGGAGTTGCCGCCGACGATTTGGTGGAGGTGTGGGGAGGGGATGGAGTCGGGGGAGACGAGGGGGTCTAGACGTTCGATTACAAGTTGCGAGCATTGGAAGCGGAGCATGGGGGCTGAGGGGGATTGGGAGAGTGTGCGGGGGAGGATAGAGAGGAGGGAGAGGAGAGGGAGGAGCATGCTGGGCGATGGAGATAGGGGGTTTCGGTGGTGGTGGTGGGAAGGAGGTGAGATGGAGGTGTGATGCGAAGACGGTGAAATGTGCTCGATAATGGTTATTATCTCAGGTGCAAGCTACGTCGTCTACAGCTATCAAAATGGCTGATTCCCAGTGACCATATCCTCGGGTGTCGTTGGGTGCCCATCCAATATGGACGTTATTGAGACACAGGGTGGGGCCTCGGGAGTTGACATTGTGGCTTCGTGGGATTGTTTGACCACTATAACCGATCAGCTGAGTAATCACCATAGATGAGGAGTTGTGCCGTTTCCATTGGGCCAAATGCTGTACATATGAGCTTAGTGATAAATAGTCAAGTGCAGGTCAAGTGCAATGATGCACCACAACGCCAAGACCCACAACGAAGCACCTGACAAAACTCGGGGGTATCAGGTAAGCAATCAAGATCCAATTACAGCTGGGCTTTAGGGATGAAATGACGCTGAAGTTTACAAGAAATTTGCATTGAAACGCCAGGGGGTCATGCAACGCGCAGGAAAAACACACATCGCAACAAAACAAGTTCAGGCCCAACGCCACAATGTCCCACGCAAGCCCCAAGGCTTAGAAAAGTTCCAGTCGTAAAGCAATCATGAACAAAGATTCGAAGAAAGAATGCCGTTTTCCGGAAGAAACAACGCGATTGTTGACAGATCCCATTGAGTCTTACGACGTGGGAAGAATAGGCGGAAATGCAGGAACGCAGGCTATGCAAAAGAGTTCCCGAGTCATCGCTCGTGGAAGAAGTCAGGACGCAGGGAAGTCGCAATTAAGCGATAGGCCAGCGCGTACGCAGACCTTGCATCCATTGCCCGTAAAGAATATCAGCAAGAAGTCCTTGTTGTTCCATGCCCGGCTCAACAAAGCCTGGCAGTTTCTTCTCGTCAAAGGCACCATAAGCACTGTCAGGTCGATCCGTCTTCTCTCCCACAGCGTATGCGCTCTGTCGACGACGGTGCGACTTCAGGTGCGGATTGTTGCGCGCCATGACTAGCTTCGTAGCTTTCAGTGGCGAAGCCGCAATGCCTGATGGTGTGCTGCACGGTGTCTGGAACGGTGTGGATTTTGGTGTATGATCGTACTCCTCTGAGGACTTGTCGCTGGATGCTGAAGATGCTGTTGTAGTGTTGGATCGTACTCGTCGCGTGGTGTTGGTACCGACAGTGGTTCCTCCCAAGCTGGTGTCACTGGTCTGTGTGTTGTGCTTTGCTGGTGAAGGGATGGACGTGACTTCGATGCCAAGCGCAGAGGCCAGCTTCGTATCGCTCTTGAGTCGATCGACCATGGCTTTCAGGAGCATGAATTCGCCATGAGGATCTACTTCGTCCAGGTGCTGCCATGCTTGAGCCACACGACCAATGGCATCTCGTTGGTGTGGTGATGCTGTGTCGGCATGTGCCTCTTGAAAGACGGAGTCGAGAACCTTACTGTATGCTCGACGACCATATAGAGCGTCCTTGGTGACCGGCATTGGCTCGTACTCTGGAGTTGGTGGCGCATTCTCATTGTTCAGGTCTAATGGAGGGGCTGACTTCGAAGGTGATGGACGGAAGGTTGGCGCGTGTGGATTTGGGTGGAAGGACTGATTCCTGTGGTCTGTTGGGGTGGTCGGAGGATTCGATCGAAGTGCAGCACGACGCTCGCCGGAGGGCACTCGCTTGAAGTGCCGCACGGTCGAAGGTGAGTTGCCAAAGTTCAGGTCAACGCCAAGGGGCTTCTTGGGGATGTTACTAACACGACGGGCAGTTGGTGTGTTTCCGGAAGACACGCGAAAGGCTGTGCCTTGAGAGACCCTCCGGGAGTAAGTTCGTTGCCTCGCAGGAAGTGGTGAGTCTGTTACTTCACCAAGCGGGGCAGCGTCGAGATCCAGTTGTTGCATCATGTTCAATACCGAGTCATGTCCCGATGATGGTATACGAGCCACTTTGCGTCGCTTGGTGGTTTGGCGTGCTGTGTTAACAGTGCGGGCTTTGACGGTGTCGAAAACCCAGTCATCGTCCTCAGTTAGTGGGGAGATTTCGCGCATAGTCTCTTCGTAGTATTTGGGGTGAGACGATGTTTGTTGCTCTCGTTGAGCGTCGAACATCTGCTTGCGCTCGACCAATTCGCGCAAGGCCTCTACCTTTCCTGCACGCTGTATGAAACGATGCCTCAAAAGCTCTTTAGCTGTCGCTCGCCGATCCGGGTCCTTGATCAGGCATTGTGAGATGAAGTCTTTGAAGTCTTTACTCCATTGATCGCCTTCTAACCGAGGGGCTGGGTTTTTGGGGATTGTGAAAAGCACCTTCATGGGATGCGCCCCAGCGTACGGTGGTGCTCCCTCTGCCAGCTCCATTGCCGTGATACCCAACGACCAGATGTCTGCCCTAAAGTCGTACCCAGCCTCTTGTATGACCTCTGGTGCCATCCAGAATGGTGTGCCGACGAACGTCATGCGTTGTGATTTCATGTTGGTCAGTTGTGCGGCGACACCGAAGTCAGCCAACTTTACTCTGCCCTGGTCGGTGAGAAGGACGTTGGCAGCCTTGATATCCCGGTGAATCTTGCCAGTCGAGTGGAGGTATTCGAGACCGAGCAGTAGTTCGCGACACATGATCGCAATGTGCGCTTCGCCAAATGGGCCGGGCGCGAGCTAGACATGTCAGCTTTGCAGCCGGAACTAAAAGCATAAATGAGCGCTTACCAAGTCGGCTGCCGACCCTCCACCCAAGTACTCCATGACAATCCATAGCTTGACTCCTTTCACGAAACTGGTCTTGTATTCGGTGACGTAGGGGCTGTGGCAAGTACTGAGCAGAGCGATTTCGGCCTGGATGTCTGCGAGTTCTTCGCTGCTGTCTTCGAGGTCGATCTATATGTATGAGCATGGTACCAGGTATACATGTAGACTGCCACGCATACATGCTTGATGGCGACTGTTTCGCCAGTGCTGCGATCAATGGCCTTGAACACCTTTCCGAAGCTGCCGCCTGTTGCACTTATCAGCACCTGCTTTGGATCCCTCGCTGCGTTTACCTACTGCCCAGCTCTTCCATGACCTGGTAGTTGTCCGCCATGGTAGGCGATGGTAACGATACTGAGGAATTCGTGCCCGCTCAGGTAAGATTGGCAACTGTCGACTCCAGGATTCCAAGTCGAACGTGAGCAGAGTGCACCTCGGGTCAGCGGCGGTATGATAGAAATAGGGTTGCGAGTGGTGTGCTGCCAGACGCGATATTTCGTCGTGGGTGACCACGTCGCGCAGGGTCCAGTTGGCGCCTCATCGCCGGGGCAACGGGCGTGTGCGAGGATCGACCACCAACAAAGAGCACGCCCGGCGCTGCGACTCTCATCTCGCGCGCCCGTGATGGCGTCAAACGGGGGGCACTTGGGCATGGAGATTGGAAAGCGTATTCGAGAGTGCCGTGTCAGGACAAAGAACCAAGAGCAAAACTCGAGCTGTCGCCAGTGTCACGCCCACCGTTAGCGCAAAGAGCCCATCTCAACGGCCTTGTACCTGCAGCCGTCGAGTCTGTCTCATGGGCTCGCACACGACTTGCCCTGCATGAGCTCCACCACACTGGGGGTCAGATGCAGCGGCTATCAAGCCGAGTCGGTTGTGTCGCTGTGCCAATTGGCCATGGCCAGCAGCCGTCGCGTCTTCCCCTCCCGTGTCTCCCTAGGAGGGAGCAGAGGCGGCATGGAAAAGCCTGGGCCCAAGACCGACTGCACCACCTGGGCACCCGTCGCGTCGCCATAACAATCAGGATGATGTGAGTGCTGGTGTAGTGGCGCTACCCCAGACCGCGTACTCTAGTGGGTATTGCTACCAGTTGACAAGATGTCAATGTAATCAAGTCATCCATGCAGCAACATGTCCTCCCACGTGGAAATAGCCTGATTGTGGTATTGACTGTATCGCCTGTTGCTGTAGCCCACATTCCACAACCACAATGGCTCACGAGCACACTCGTACATGCTGTGGAATGAAGAGTGATGGCTCAGGTTTGAGTTGACGATGCTCACGGCGTGCTCGAAGCCGCTGCCGCCGCCGCCGCCACAGTACTCGCCCATTGTTCTCGTGGACTGCCTCATCGAGCAACCCATCTCCGACCCTCCTACCGGTGCCCCTGCCATCATTCACGCTGAGGGACCCTGGTGCTCATACCTCGCACGAGCACTGGATGATCTGGCGCTTCACGCCTCCGGTGGCCGATGATGCTCCATGTGAGATAGGACGGGCACAAACTTGTGGTGCACAACGACCGTCTTCAAACACAGCCCTCGATGCCAGAGACAAACACAGCTACGTTGTACTTGACGGAGACAGCTTCTGAGATAGCTTCATCTCTCGATAGCGCTAAAGGAGCAGGCATTCCCATGAAAGGTGGAACCCGGAGACGGCTTTGAGTTTGTTTAGTGGCTCGAGCACCTCCGCGTTGAGCGACGGCGACACAAGAACGACGGGTGCGGGCGGTGCCAGTCCTCGAGACCACAGTCGCTCTGTTCTCTCCATCCATTGTCCAGAGATGCGCTCGTTACAGAGTCTGGAATGGTTTCGCGCGTCGCCACGCCTTCTCTGATCCTCAAGACGCTGGTTTGGTGGTTCAACAAGACATCCTTGCCCCTGCGACGATTGGCCGCCGCCCTCCTAACGCTTTGTTTCGAAGCCTACAGCCGCTCGCCAGCCACTCCTTCGCTTATTCTTCACCGACTTGCTCGCCGCGTGCACCTCTCCACGCTCCTCTGCACCTCCACCCTCAACACAGACACAGGACATGCGATGACCGGCTCCATTTCTTACCTTGGAGGCGCCGATGTCATGGACACAAACGCACAGACTCAGACCCTGGACCGCAAAGGGGCGGACGCCTCATCAAAAGCAACCCACGCCGACGTCTCGCCCACCTCCCACGACCCCAACGCTCCTTCTCCTTCCACTCCCTCCATTCCCTCGACTCCCCCGTCGCCTTCCATGGCCTCCCACGCTCGTTCCAAGACGACGTCGCATATTGACGTCGTCGGACAAGGCAAGCGCCTGTCGCTGCAATTCCCCATTCAACCCACAGCTGCTGGCAGCGCTTCCCCGGCCGCGCGACCCCGATCTCGCCCACAGTCTTGGATGAACGGGCAGACGTCCACTCCTTTGTCAGAGCCCACCCCAGCTTCCGAAGTCAACATCCTCTCCGTGCTCGCTGCCCAGGAGCGCTACGTGTTGGAACTGAGAGACGAGCTCAACAAAGCTGAGGTTGATCTCAAGACCCTCAAGAAATACTACCAACAGCACGAGGCCAGCAAGGTCGTACGTGCACGCCGGGGTGATACAGGCAAGGTTGCCCAGCTACAACCCCTCAACACACTACTGGCCAATGACGGTACCGCCGCTCCCGAAGAAGACAGTGTGTCACTCCAGCGAGAAATGGAACGCAGAAAAGCTCTCTTGAGCAGTACCAAGAAACCTGAACGCAAGGTCTTCAGCGGCTCGCGACACCTCCGCACTCTGTCTCTCTTATCCCCAGACCGACAATTCTCGCCTTCTTTCCCACAGCCCCTCGATGTACAAGAGGACGCAGAGTCGACAGATAAGCTATCTCAGGCCCCTCCACGCTCTTCTACATCGTCAGATTTGTCGCGACCACACCTCAACGGTATCGAGGAACGCTATGATTTGGGTGGCATACAAAACATCCAGCGCGAGAACATCATTCGCGCTGGCACACAAATGGCGAACGACTTCAAGACCGGCCTCTTCACATTCATCGAAGATCTCAGACAAGCTACGGTTGGGGACGAGGCTGTAAACGATGCTGAGGGTAATCTTGCATCTGCCAATGCCAGACGTCCATCGGTCAAATCTACACGTAAGCCAGCCGATGGCCGACCACCCCTGAACCGTGCAGCTAGCTCCAAGAAATCTGTACAACGGCCCGGCTCTTTTGGTGACGACTTCTGGAAGGAGATGGGACTGAGTGAACCCAAGACAACTGCTCTTACGAAGAAGACCCACACCGCGAAAAACATTCAGACTCCACAAAAGCCAGCCAACAAAGCAGTGGAAGATGAGGAAGACTGGGACAATTGGGACACTCCGAATGAAGCTACCGTAGGGAAATTGATCGACCTTGACAGCAGCTCCGATGAATCTGAAGGCCACACATCTCAGCTCTCAGGCCAGGCTAGCTCCAGGACAAGTACCCAAAGTATCCAATACCACTCTAAGCGACACGACTCGAAGGCCTCATCCATCAATAATGGCCCCATGGACGACGTCCCCCCGCCACGTGACTCAAAGCGCAACTCAATTCCCTGGTCTGATCTCGTCAAGCTATCCCCAAACAACTTGAAGCGCACCGCCTCCCACCTGATGAAGGAATGGGAAAAGCAACTCACACCCCCACCGGAGTCGAGGACCACAAACTTTACTCACGGTGATTACATTGGCCGATCCGGCTCACCTACTGGACTTCCTTAATCACGAACAAATGACGAATACGGAGACGCTACACATTTGATGACGCTACGCCACTACACGGCATTGTCCAATTCTACCTAGAGGAGATGTTTGCTGGTGGCTTGTTGCTTGAAGCGGTGTTTGCGATGATGCATGGCGTTGGACAAGGCGTATTTGGACATGCTGGGCTTTACGACCTGGCATGGGAATGATATCTACCGTTAATAGAAGCGAAGCATATAGCGAGCATCAATGAATCTAAAACATCAATCCATGATTGACGAGCAACATGCAAAGTGTTTGGTGGTGAGGCGATGTGGTCATGTACTCCAGCTGTAGTTGGATCACGAGCAGGTGTGGCGAATGCCAAGACCGGCCGATTCGAGAGCCGGCATTTTCCGTCCTCCGCTCCAACTCCGCAAAAGTTCCTGGAGGCGCATACAACACCACGTCGAACATCTTCGCCGCTATAAATCGGGTTTCTTTAAGTCCCTCTTATAAATTTCGCCATGGCGTTTCCAGGAGGTCCGGGCGTGATGCCAGCCGCCATGAACCCAAATGCTGGCATGTCGGAGCAAGAACAGCAGATGGTGAAAGCAGTATGCGACCCCACATCTTGTCCTGAATGCATGGCCAACATCGCGAGATGAGGCCTCAGCATCGTCCAGACATACAATGACTGACACATTTATTAGATGCAAATGGGCATGGAGTCCTGCGTGGGCAAGACCGTCATGGCAGGTGTGATGGGTGGTGGCCTAGGCGCCATGTTCGGACTCTTCATGGCTTCGGTACGTATCCCATGTCTATCCACCCAGCTTTGAGCCAGAGAGAAGAAGAATACTAATAAGAACATAGATGCGATACGATACCCCAATGTCCCAACCCCTCCCCGTAAACGCCGTCCCCAAACCCACAACCACACCCACAGCCGCCGGCGCAACGTCAACCGCAGCATCCACAGCAACCTCTACCATGAAACCCCCCGGCCTTGCCCCAACAGTCGGCGCCAGCACCGTCACCGCCTCTTCCATCTCAGCCTCCACATCGACCGCCTCGTCCGCAACCCTCTCTTCCTCCGCAGCTCTCCCCTCCACAATGTCCCCTACCGCCACCGTCCCCCTCACAGACCTCCCCATGCGCCAACAACTCAAACACGGTCTACGAGATATGTACCGCTCCTCCATATCCTCTGGCAAAAACTTCGCAAAAGTCGGCGCCATCTTCTCCGGCACCGAGTGTGCCATCGAGGGCCTCCGCGCGAAGAATGATTTATACAATGGTGTGGCGGGTGGGTGTTTGACGGGTGGGATTCTGGCGAGGAATGCGGGGCCTCAGGCTGTAGCGGTGGGGTGTGCGGGGTTTGCGGTGTTTAGTGCCGCGATTGATGCGTATATGCGTATGCCTGAGGATGAGAGGAGTAGGCCTATTGCATGAGTTTGAGCAAAGGAGGGCAAGTAAATGGTGTGGAAGGTGAGGAATTGCGCTTGGATGATTTACGGTGTGTGTATTTGTAATCGTGTATCTATATACCACGGACTTCTTGTGTTACGTGCTCATGAGGGCATGATTTGAGCTGGCTACTTTTTTGCATGAGCATTTGGGTTGGCGTTGGGAACGGGAACATGCCCATGAAAGAATACACTTAATGTAGCCTGTTTTCACGTCACGAGAAACAATTACGAATAGAAATAACAAAGATTTCTAGGTGTTCTTTTCGCTTTTTCCGCAAAGTTAGACACTGCACCTCTCACGACTTTACAACACTAGACTCTATCCCCGTCCAGGAGGCGAAAACACAGCCTCTGAGGATCAAGTATTATTGAAGATGAACGAAATTCCACCAAAGTAGCCTCCCCCTCGATTCTAATGATTAAAGATAGGAAAAGATGCTTCTTCATATACTCGTTGTAAAGTATGTAAATCTCGTTCCTGTCTACATGATACAATGCTAGACTCCGGAACCACCAAGAAGGTAACCCACCCAACCTTAAAAAAAAAGATCTCGTTCTTCACCGCATCAACATGCCTGTAGCGAATGTTGATTGAGAAACTAAGTTCTGCGGCATAGTGCACTATGCCGCAGAACTTAGTGTCTGATTTAATCTAGTCGTCTGGCACGATCCGTCTGATTTCTTGAAGTCTATCTATGATCTGACCATCTTTAATAAGTCTTTCAGCTACCGTAGTCTGGCCATCAGCATTCGCAATCTCCTCAACAGCCTTTGTTGTCCGGTGACCAGCGATCGGAATCAGTACGTCCTTCACCAGCTTAACGCAGTCCTTGATCCATTTTGAATTTGCCGGATTTGGGTTGCGTGTGGGGAGTTCCATTCATGAATGCAACGACCGAAGACTTCAAGTCCTTTGTTCTGCTGTCGTAGAATCGATCACCCACAATGTTTTCGAATTCCTCGACATGTGTGTGATTCATTTCGGTTGCATAGGTGAAAACCTCAGATAGCACGGCTTCAAACGACCAATATATCTGCCTTTACGCTTTTGTGCTCGGCCAAACATTCACGAAGCCCTCTGAGGTTTTCAAACTCTTCTTGTTGCACCTCTTGATCTGTCACACTCTTGATAGCAACAGTTGTGGCCTAGTACACCGTCAGTCTATGTTTTAACAGTACCATGTAAAATAGCCAAACTCACTTCGGCATGCTAATTCAGGACAAATCAGCACAAGGATACTAGGTTTGACCCAGGAGAGTGTAGAGGACAACGCTACTGTCAAAGTCATCACTGTATTCACACTGATATATCTGCCCACTTCTTTCATGGCAGTAAGTCCGGTTTGGTAAAAGCTCGTGATTAGCACACAATGACGAACCAAGTGTCTTTAGTCTGTTCTTGGAATGGACCTCTTCGACTTCAAGTCTGAAGATGGCTCATTACAGACGAGCCCGCAATTTTGGATATTCATAGCTACAACTATCCCTTTAACGATGCTCATGGTCGGCGGGTGGTATCTTTACAAGACGCGACAAGAAAACAAGAAGGAGGCAAAGCGCAGTGAAGAACGAAACCTTCAGTGTAGCAGTCCGAGCGTAAGACTACAATAATCGTGTGATGCGTTGAGGCTGAGGCACAAATGATTGGCACCCTAGACGGCTCAGATGGCTTCCCAACATGGCTAGCGGGAAAGCACGACGATGGCGCCAGTAGACAACAACAAGACGGTACCTGCAGTTCATCGTCTCCAAACCCATGCACTGAGCACGTGCGATATCAGCCTCTAGCCAGTTCCGCGATGACGAGGCGCCTCTCACGTCAACACTCGTACACAGAGCCCTCCGACGAACAATGCGGTAAGCCGGGAAATGCACCGCTGTAGCACGCGGGGTTGTTGCCGTCTCTCATTGGCTATCTCCAAGGTCTACGAGCCGTGTTGAACTTGCAACTACGCGATGCATACGCGGAGCTCTAAGCGATTGCGTACTGGGAGCCGCGGAAGATAAGCGATGAGTACCACATGTAGAGCTATAAAATGCCGTTGCATCCACGCTCCTGGGCAAAAGCTTGTCGAAGCTTGGCTCTACCGGTACCTTCATCTCGCGTGCCACCAGATGAAGATGCAATTCACATCAGCCGCGCGCACAGCCGTCGTCGCGGGCCTTTTGGCTCAGGCTGGAGCGGCGCCAACAACGATCTCGGCGGAGTCTGTCGTTGGTCACGAGACGGCGAACGTGTTTCCTCCTGCAAGCAGTACCGAAGATTACCCCGAAACGCGCGGGCCCCCGAAACGCGCGTTCTGAGTAAACAACACCTCAACTTCAACATAATACCAAACCATCAATATGGCCTCTATTGAGGCTGCGCTTGCAGCTATT